>CANUEX010016874.1:0-17265 GCA_948099535.1 Jatropha multifida
CCCATCATGCATAATAATCACATTAAATGCGGTTAAATATTATCTAATAATAATATATATTAATTATTGATTTCATGTGCTGAAAAATAAAATTTTAACAATTAAAATTTCACATTTGATATTCAAAATCAATATATATGAATAAAACAATTCTATTCATATATCAAATCTCATAAAAACTAATTTTAAAAATTATAAAATTATTTCATAAATGAATTTAATTAATTCTAATCATATTAGAATTAATAAACAATTCAATTTATTCCCTAATCCAATTAGGAATAAATTCACAAAATAATTTTATTACAAATTAGACTCTTTTAATTTTATTTTCAAACCAAATTAAAAAAAAAATATTCTGAATTCAAATTTAGTCACTGACAATTAATTTTAATGGCCCTCAAAATTTAATTAATTCAAAAATAATTAAAATAACGAATTAAAACTAATTTTAGGACTAAATTGAAACAAAACCAGATTTGGACCCATTTGCATAACTGAAAAACATGCATGGATCAAGATGCAACGTTTGCATCATCTTCTTCAAACAACAGCAACGGGTTTCGTTTGAAACCTAGCGCCGCTGATGTCTAGGAGTGTTCCCAGCCAGTCGATGGCACCTGCTCGGCCATGGAATGGTCCAGCGGTGGTTGCACCACCATGGACAATCCATCTCCGGGCTTGAGCAGTGTTGTCTCGCCGGGAAACAGTGCTTTCAAAAATTTATTTTTTATCTGAAAATGTAGCACCATTGCAGCATCATCGGGCCTTCGCAGGAGCACTCAGGGAGGCGGCGTGCGTCCAGGCGAGCCGAACGCACCACTACCGCCCACGGCTCACGGCAGTCGGCGATCCGTGGATTGCAGCACTATGTTTTTGTTCTTTGAAGAAATTTCAAACCAGTTTTCAACTTTTTTTTTTCTTTTTAAGTTTTTTTTAATTTCATTAAATCAAATTTAATTGACGAATAGATCAGAAAAATTCAAAACATCAGATTTGTTTTTTTTTAAAACACTAAATCTCAGCACATGAATTAACTCGAAATTAATTCAAATAATTAATATATTATTTTACACTTTAAACGTTTAAATTATGGCTCTAATACCACTGTTTAATTTCAATATCAAATCTGTGCAGCGGAATAATAGAATTAAAACAATTAATTATACAAACAAAGATCTATTAAACAAATAAAGCAATAAAAATTACTTAGAAGAATATCTCTTTCATAGTTTCTTCGAAACTTCGATCTACGCGGTTAGGTTGTTGCAAACCACAAGTCGTCCAAACATCAGGCTTGTAGTAGTATCCACACGAATGGACAATCGAAAATTCTAAAACTATTTTAGAGGGCTAAGAGATTAGAGCATATGATGGTGCTAGCTATTGTAGGTTTTCTATTTTGTTTTGTGACTATGAGCAACAACCCACTCCCGCGTTCAACCAGTCTATATTGTTTCTTAAACTTTATATAGAAAAATTCTAGATCACAAATAAATAAATTATAATTATTTATTTAAATCTTTTAAATAAATAAATTATAACTAAATATATATGTGTATATTTATTTATTTAAACAATTTAAATAAATCATAATACATATATTACTAGGATTTTCAATTTAATCAATTATATTCATTTGTTTAACTATTTAAATAAATAAATCATAATTAAAATATTAGGTTTATTTAATCTAAAATTTATCTTAATAAATTTTAGACATAAATCAATTAAGTCAATACTTAATAATCTATGTAAAATTGTAATCAAATATAAATTACAATTTCTCCTTAACTCAATAAAATTTATTTGTAATCAAGTCATACTTGATTCAATTTCTTGTTTTCATTTTTTTATATCCATTCTTATGCGTGTGACCTTCTAGGTTTCAAATATATTGGCAATAAATATTAATTAATTAATATTTGAAGGTCAAGTACATTGTCTAGCAACATGTCAAGACTATTCAAATATCTAGAAAGTCAAAGTGGTTTTATTTAACCTTTTAGTGCATGATTTATCAGTGTAATTAATATCCGTTCACCAGTAAGATTTAGTAATTAGGCATAGAGTATGTCTGCTACTAAATCATATTAGTTCTCTTAACCTTAGCCATTGATCAATTGAATGAAATTTCAAATCTTATTTGCTAATTTCATTCTACCTTGGACAAGGATTTTTTAATTAATACGAGCAGAGAACAATTAGAATATTTTTTTCTAATTTACCTAGGGTGATGAATCCTCTCTTAATTACACAAGTATCTCCATACAATTTCTACTATGTCCAATTAATCGTTGCTTATTATTTATATAATGAATAATGTGAACAAAGAATCAAAACATAATCATCCTTATATAAGATAGCTTAATAATCTCAAGTCAAAGGATCACTTACACAACCATAACTTGAGTATTTCATAGACACAGGTTACTCTCCATGTGGAATTCGCATGCAGGTCAATTAAGTGTATTTGTTTAAATAACAAGCACCTATATATTAGTTCTAGATATCACATATATCTCAACTTATGAGAACAACTGCTTTCTTGAGAAAAGAACATAATATGTACCCGTCTAAACAACTCTAATCATTATTCAATAATGAGGAGAACATCGACCAGGAATATTTAGAAACATTGCTTTAATACAAATATAAAATTCATTATTATAACCACAGTATAATTTATTTTGCAAATCAGTATTGTCTCATGAACTTTATCTTTTACCAAGATTAAATCAATAGAATATAAAAGATAAATAAATGTCTTTTATTAATAATTAAATATTTATTACATGAAATATTATATCCATAATATAACCAATCAAATTAGCTATAGGGCATATAACTAACATCAACTCCTCAATTTGATTTTTCTTTTTCTCTTCATTCTCAAAATTTGGAGGATATTAATGACTGCAACCCTGCAGTGAAGGATCATAGCTCCAACAATAGTCAAAATCCATCATATCATTTAATATGTGAAGCAAAACTTCATAGCTACTTTCTGTAAGGTGAATATCAATTTTTAAAAATCCACTATTTACCCAACTTTTAGTTTTTTCGTCTAATGCGATGTAGAATATGTAAGTGGGATATTTTTTTTTGTAAAATTATGATTAGAAAATCTCTCTAACAATTCATTAAATCTTGCCCAAGCGGCATAAAATATCAAAGTGTTGTTAACTAAAATATACAACTATTTGTCAATGAACCATCTCAAAATATTTCGCAAGAAAATAATGAAAGTAAAAAGTCAATAAAAATAGAGAAAAAAACTACAAATTATATCAAAAGATATTTCAACCTACAAAGTGAAATTTTTTTAAAAATGTCTAAATTAATAATAGGTTAATTGTTATTGATATTAGTAACGCTAATCTCCGGCAATGGCGCCAAAAACTTGACAGGCTTTTTCGCAAGTGTACAAAATTGCAATAACTAATAAAGAATGAGTAGAGTATTATTCCCACGATGATTGCATACTAAGTACTAAAATTTTATTAACCTACTATTATTTAAAAAATAATAAGGAGAAAATTTCTAAAAATAAAAGAAATAAAATAAAGCAATGAAAAAGAGATCAAGCAAGTAATTGTTGAAAAGAAATCAAGGATTAAAAGCTACTATGGATTTTGACTTACTTAATTCCATCGAATTTATTTTAGTAGTTTGATAGTCAATTTTAATTTTTTCAAGTAGGGAAACAATTCTAAAATTGCTAACAAGCTCTCCTGATGTATTGTTAACTACTTTAATATAGTCTAATTATCTATCTTCCAATAGCACAATCAAACAAGAATTAGATAATTAAGTTTTATGTTTTGTTTATGAATTCATAACTTAAGGTCATTAACTTATGAAAACCCCCCTATAAGTTAAACCATTTAGCTTTCACATCAAGTTATTATTCTCATATAATTTAATACCCTTTTCATATCAAAAATCCTTCTGTCGATAGTGATTAATGAAATAAATCAATTCAGGGGAGAAACTCTACTTAAAAGCATTAAGTTCAATAATAAATTATATCATGAACAAAGAAAAGCAAATCTAATATAATAAATTGGAATCGAAATTAAGCTACATCAAATCCCTCGTATATGAATTTAGTTTGACACAGTAAATAAATTAAACCCAAATAAACTTATAAGTATTCTCATATTCAACATGAATATTGAAAATAAAGTAAGAAGAGAGTTTAGAAATAAAAACTAGTCAACAATTGGCTTATAGCGCTTTCTTGAATCTTGATCTCCAACTTGATTGCTTGAAGTCTTGTAAAGAGAAATGATGTAAAGAAAAGAATATGGAATAATAGATGTCATGTGAATGACCCCCATTTAGTTTAGAGATTTCTCATTATATAGACTTCATAGGGTGTCTTTGAATCCGAGTAGAAAACTAGCTGGCCTAATCAGGAAGAAATATTATTCGACTAGAAAACTGATTTTACATTGTATTTCCTCCCAATTAGGAGTCTTTTTTTACCAAATAAGGTTGGAACTCAAACAAGGTAAGTCTTATATTATTATTATACAGTTCCATGTACAAGAAATGCCTAGGCTTCAAATCTACACTGGCTAAATAATTAAATTCAGACCACTTGAATTTTTGGCTTTCTTGGAGACACGACCATGGCGTCTGACATGGCCAGACCGTGTATTTTACTGACTTGGCCATGTTGATCTTTTATCTCCATTTTTCAGTTCCAACCTTCTTTGATGTAAATTTTGGCTATTTTCCTGTTAAAAATCCTTCAAACTAAGCTTATCAAGAATTAAGGGACCTAATTAAAAATATAAATAAAAACTAAAATTACATTAAAAGTACTATAAAAATAAGACCTATTCCACTACGTGTTTACTCTTCGATATCGTATCATTCACATATACTTCCATAGTTTTTCCAATTCGATCTTTGAACATCATGTTGACTAATCGCTAGTATTTGCTCCTGTATTTTTGAGACCGAATGGCATTAATTCATAGCAGTAAACTCCCCGGTTGGTGATAAAGGCTTTTTTCTCCTTATCGAGTTTGTTCATTTTGATTTGATGGTAACCTACTACCGCATCCATGAAACTATATATTTCATAACCAGCGGTTGAGCATCCATGAAACTGGTTGATGTTGGGAAGTCGATATGGACGTTTTGGGCATACTTTGTTCAAATTTTTGAAGTCAACGCAAGGCGCCATTTGTCGTTCAACTTTAGGATGAGGACCATGTTGGCCAGTCAATCGGGATAGTGTACTTTCTCATGAAGCCTGCATTAATAAGTTTATTGATTCAACTACAATTACCTTTTGCCTGATCGATGCATAATTTCCCCTTTTCTGTTTAACTGGTTTGGTGCTTATATGTTGAGCTTGTGGTTCACAATGTCAGGGTCCATTCCTTTGATTTCAACTGCAGTCCACGCAAAACTCCTCTTATTCTTCTTAAGTTCTTCTTCTATGGAGGCAAGTGCCACTTTTGGGAGATCAACTGCATTAGTAAGTTTATTAATTCAATTATAATTACAGTTTGCCTGATCGATGCATGATTTCTCCTTTTCTATTTAATTGGATTGATGCTCAGGTCTATGTTGAGCTTGTGGTTCATAATGTCAGGGTCTATTCCTTTGATTTCTGCCGTAGTCCATGTGAAATTCCTCTTGGTCTTCTTAAGTACTTCTTCTATGGAGGCGAGTGCCCATTTTAGGAGATCAGCTCCCACTTTTAATGTTTTATTTTCTTCCATGGTGATATCTGACAACTCACCTTCTGGTTCGAAGTTTAGCTCGGTATGGTCCCTTAGTATGTATAAAGGTTCAACCATTTTTGGTTCACTCAGAATGAGGTTCAATGCTTGACTGACGAGGTCAGCTGCTTTTTGGAAGGGAAGGGCAAGCTGCACTCCCTTAAGGGCCACCATGTTTGCCTCCCTAGCTAATTTTTACTTTCCCCTGACTATCATAACATCATTAGAGTTAGAATAAAATTTCATAATGAGATACCTAATTGATGTGCAGGCACCGAGTGTGTATAGTAGTAGGCAACCAAGGATGGCATTGTAAGGGAACAAGATGTCCACTACTATGAACTCGGTATTTCAACGCTAGTGTGCTCACCATAACTAAGCCCTATGGTAATCTCTATGATCCCTTCCACTGACACTTGCCTTTCTGCTAGACAAATAAGGGGTGTCCACACAACCTTCAACTTGGTGGTGTCTAGTCTCAACGCTTTGAACACTTCCAATGTAATTAGATTTACTAAGCTACCACCATCTACTAGGATTATTTTGACTTTGTAATCTTCTATCACTCCTTCTATTACCAAAGCATTGGCATGTGGGAAGTGGGTGTGCTCTGCATCTTCTTCTGAAATGATGATGGGCTTACATAAGCAATTTGCTGGTACATCTACTCATATGGAGTAGATTTCTCTAGCATGTATTTTTCTTGTTGTTGTGCTATCTCCTCCTATGGCACCACTAAAGATCATGTTAATTGTACCAGTAGGCTCAGATCTTACTTGTTGCTTGCCCGTCCATTTGGAAGGTTCTTCTTCTCTTTCCTCTAGATCATCTTCTCTTCTAATGAATTTTTATAGGATTCCCAGCTGCATCAAGCATTCTATCTCCTTCTTCAGCTGCCAGCACTGCTCGGTATCATGCCTAATATATTTATGAAAAGCATAATATTTACTTTTGTCCCTATGTCTTATTCACTTTTCTCTGAGTTTTCTTGGGTAATTAAAATGAATTTCATCTTGGTTGTCCCTCATCCATCGCAGGATTTTTGTTTGGATTTTGGATAGAGGCGTGAAGCGACTTCTCTTATTGGGGATCGCTTGTACACATGTAGGATGAGCGCATCGAGTGGTTGGGTTGCACCGATATGATTTGCTGACCCAAGGAAGGGAGGAACCTCAGCGTTTGGCGACCTTGCTTTTATGTTCGCCTTCTTTATGCAATGCCTGCTATGCCTTCCAGGCTTCGTCAAAACCATCAAAGTTGTTAGCTCAGGCCATTAGTTCTATAAAACGAATACAGTCTATCAATGTTCAGTTAATCAAAGAGTTTATTAGAGTTACTGTTTTTGGCTATTGCGTTGATGGCAACTTCGATGTTGAGACCTTCTATTTGCATGGCCAATTTTTGAAATTTGGTGATGTATTCTCGAAGTGACTCACCATCTGCTCTCTTTAGGTCTATTAAGTAAGACGATATCTTCTTGCACAGTATGCACATGATGAACTAAGCTTTGAATGCAGTAGCTAGCCAAGTGAAGTTGCTTATTCTTGTCCTGAGCATTTAAAACCATTCTTGACCTGGTCCTTTTAGTGTTATGAGAAATGCCTGACATAAGAGGGCATCCATTGTTGTTTAGATGTGCATCACGGTGCAAATATTTGCTAGGTGGCTTCTTGGATCAGTAGTTCCATCATATGCCTCGAAGCTTGACATCTTAAATTTGTGAGGAAAGTGTAGTGACATGATGTCCAAGGTTAGAGGCAAGTTGTTTCTCAGCCCGAGATCAGTGTTGTCTCCAGCCTCGCGAAAATCCTTCAAAATTTGCAAAGTTTTTGCGTGGAACTTGTCCTCATCATTGTGTTCCACATTCCTAAGCAAAAGGGTGGATTGTCCATGGGTCTGAGTCCTAACTTGGATTTCTATGTGCCAAGAGGAGTTTTCTTCTTCCATGTTCTCTCCTGTCATTCTATTGGTAGTATTTTCTCCCTCCGGCCCTATATTGATGTGGCATCTACCATTAGCGGGCAACTAGATAATCGGCTTCGCCATTAGTCTTTATAAGATAGTTGCAAAACCGTTATATGCTTGAGTGAGCAATGTAACCACTTGTGGATCTACCGTCGGGACATCTAGGGGCATGGGCATTAGCTTGTCAATGGAAGTGCTTGCTCCCTCAACATTCCTTGCTCTTGGCATGGATGTTTTCTCCATTATGATTTTTGAAGAATGTTTGTTGTTGAGAAAGGGTGAACTATATGACCGAACACTCTAAAGGAATTACAATTTTGCTCAGTCTATGTTCACTGCACCAATTTGATTGTAGCAAAATGTAATAATAATTTCGGCAATAAATTCTCAGTAATAATGTTGATATATTAAAAGTGTCATTAGCATTTTAAATAGATGGCCCTCTCCTTTATATATAGGCTAGAGGTTAGGGTGAGGCACGCGATTATGGTAGCGAGAAATCCAGGCATTATATCCTAGGAGTTCACCCATATCTCTCAATTCTGTTATGTGGAGAGATCTTTGGGAGCCAGTGAAATCTTTAACTATCAATTATTATTAATTTATTAAGTTAGAGAATTATGTATGTATATGGACTAGAATAGAAGAGATAGGGACTAATATTATGGTTAATAACAAGTTATTATTAATAGAAAAAAGAAATAAAACTTACTAATGAAGTTACGGAGAGAAGTTTCTTTTTTTTTTTGGTAAGAAAGGAGAGCTTAAAGCTCTAAGAAGACATTATTAATCTAGTATATGATACATCCATACTATCATGTAGAAGCCAATTTATCATTCCTGAAGGAGGATCTCTAAGGTAATGTGTTCCTAGGGGATGCTTCCTTGCACACTTCGCTAAATAATCTGCGCACTGATTTGCTTCTCTATAAATATGCTTGATAACACAACTTCTAAACTGGTGAAACAAATGCTGAATCGCAATTACCAATTGTTGTATTGCCCCTGCTGATGGAATGGAAGCTGAAATAAGCTGGACAACAACTACACTGTCACACTCTACTTGGATATCTCCTACTTCTAAACTTTTCGCCATTTAAAGTCCTAGAACTGCCCATAGTTCAGCATTTGGGATAGAACAAGAGCCAATGTTTGCAACAAAGCCACCAAGCCACTGTCCAGAATAGTCTCAAAGAAGTCCACCTCCATACGCAGATTGTCCAATTACTGAACCATTCATATTGAGTTTAATAAATCTTATGGGGTACGGAGAGAAGTTTCTAATCCATTTAATAACCAATCAATCAAAAGCAAGGTAAAATCCAAGAAACCAATCAAGACTCGAGATGCTTGAGTTTTGCAGAACCCCTTCATTCGTAGAGTTGTGTATTGTAAGTGATCCGAACTTGCCCAAAGTGAGCCCCCATAGAGGCAAAAGATATGAGATATAAATAGATGAAAAAATGAGAAGGTAAGTACATAAAAAGAAAAGAAAGTTTATATATGGTTTAATATTATCCAATGGCTGTAATTGAATACAAAAGTATGATCTAACATTAGTAATTTAAGCAAAATGGATAGGCTTGGTTAAATTTTAAATTTAATCTAAGGACTAAATGTGCCCAGTGGATTTGAATGACAAATTTTATTTCTCTTATGTTAAATATAAATGTTAGAAATATGTTAAGGCTTCACTTACTCTTCTTCTTGCAAATGAGCATGACCCAATTTCTTTTTTTTGGTAAACCACTCGGTATTTGGTACAAAGGCAGGTTAGTCCTACCTTCGTCTTCTAGCTAAATACCTAAGATCATAGCTGAATTCCATTCTATTGCTCAAGGAAGGCACTCTGGTGCATATCGCACTTACTGCAAATTAGTGTCCAATTTTTTCCAAAAAGGCATGATGACTATGATCAAAAGTTTTGTTATCATTTGCCAAAAAAATAAATATGAGACACAATCTCCAGCCGCTCTATTGCAACCCCTGCCGATTCTGTATCATGTATGGGAGGATATTTCATTTAACTTTATCACTAGTCTTCCAATCTCAAATGGTGTTGACTGTATTCTTGTTGTTGTTGATCACCTTTCAAAGTATGCCCATTTTATTTCCCTCGGGCACCCCTTCATAGCTGCTAAAGTGGATGAAGTGTTTATCCATGAAATTGTCTGACTTCATGGTATTCCAAGCAGTATGGTGAATGACAGTGATCCTTTATTCTTAAGCAACTTTTGGACTAAATTATTTCGACTTCAAGGGACTCAACTCAAATTTAGTTCGTCTTACCATCCTTAAAAAAACGGTCAAATGGAAGTTCTAAACCAGAACCTATAATGTTATTTGTCGTGTTGCTCCTTAGAACAGCTAAAATCATAGTCTAAGTGTTTGTGTTGGGCGAAACATTGGTATAATACTAACTACAAGGGTGCCATCCAACGAACTCCTTTGGAGGTTGTATATGGTTGTAAATTGCCTACTCTTCAACAATACCTGCCTAAAGAATATAGAGTGGCAGCTTTATCCCGATATCTCCAAGACAAAGATGAAATCCTTCACCTACTTCAATTTAATCTGCATAGAGCCCACCAACTAATGATGAAATTAGCAAACAAGAATTGCAGAGATGTCACTTACTCTATTGGTGATAAAGTCTTCCACAAGCTCCGATCCTACTGCCAACACTCAGTCTCTTTCAGGATTAATGCCAAATTGGCTACCAGATTCTATAGGCCATTTGAGATTATCAGGAGCTGTGGCTTATAAAATGAAGCTTCCCTCGAATGAGAAAATTCACCCTTTCTTCCATGTCTCCAAACTTAAGAAAGTTGTTGGTGCTCATCCTGTGATTGACAGTCTGCTTACTACTTTTGAATGCCCAGAAGGTCGCTTTCTTCAACCGGCTCGAATGAGAAAATTCACCCTTTCTTCCATGTCTCTAAACTTAAGAAAGTTGTCGGTGCTCATCCTGTGGTTGACATGGTCTGCCTACTACTTTTGAATGCCCGCTATCTTCAACCGGCCAAAGTCTGCCAACGGTGTACTATAATCAAAGATCGGCAACCTATCAAACGATTCCTTATACAGTGGTGGAGTGATGAATTTGATCTGTTGGGCCAATTTCCTGGATTCAACCTTGAGGACAAGTCTACTCTCTTGGAGGGAAGGTATGCTAGAGCGTGGATCATGGCCAAAGGCCTTATAAGGTGTACTCAAGGAGATTTGAAAAAATAGGGATGATAATGGAAATAGCAGGCTGCCAGGTCAGCATAGTTAATTATGGAAAGAGATTATATAAAGGCTACTGGCAAGAGTGGGGGGCAGGAGGGCATCTTTTGGAATCTTCAATCTATTGTAGTAGGGTATTCTGCCACGGGCTTGTTCGTAGGGGTTGCTTGCAACCATTATCCCCTCTTTAATTGTTTTGCTCTTTCGTTCCTTGCTCTTTTTTTTCTTCAATTCAAATGCTAGATACAAAAATTGTTATCATATATATATATATATATATATATATACATAATTAATACAAGTCCCTCTTATTCCTTTTCTATCTGTTCTTATTCATTTTATATCTTTTTTTCTGATTAGATTGCTGCATTCTTAACTCTAACAGATTTCTTAGGGATGTTTGCCTTGGGAGCATCCTATAAGGAGACAACTTCTTTCATCTCTCTTTAGAACATTTATGGATTTATTTCTTTCTACAGTTCCCTTTGTTTCTGCAATAATTAATTGAAATGAAATGTTTAGCTTTTGTTTTTATCATGTTATACATATGTGTTCTTTGTGAATTTTTCAATCCATCCCTGTCCACGAAGAGATGAAACAAAGAGCAAATCTCCATATTTTCCTTTTCCCTTGTCAAGGAAAGAAATCCCCTTTTTTTCTCTCTCTTTGCCTTTAAGTATGACAATCTATGAAAAATTTAGCAAAATTTTTAATTGGTTTTGGTCAATCAATTTTTTATCAGGGTATTATACTTTTTCTATTTAAATTTCAACCTTTACCTTTTAAATGATGCTTTGAGTAGTTTGAGATTATTGATTTTTCAAGAAACTAATTTGTCAAGGTATTGTTCTTCTATAATTTTAAATTCACGGGAAGTAGTTAGGGGTAAACAAAGTGGTGGTGCCACAACATATATTCAACACTTAAAAGTATATATTAAGTAAATATTTAGAATTGTTAATCTAATTGACCTACTAAAAATCAAATTAAATAAAAGACTTCACAAAAAACTATTTCTAGGCCATTAGGTGAGCAATCGGCCAGTTCAGTTTGAATGGAATCAAATTAATACTAAAAAATATAAAATCAAACTTTATTGATCAAAATCGAACAGAATGAAATTGGTATTTAAACCAAATTGATTCAAATCGAATTAGTCGAATTGGTTGGATTTAAGTCTAACAAATTAGTTTCTATAAAACTACGCCGAACCACCAATAAATTCGGTTCAAATAGGTTAAGCTGAAAAAATTGAATCCCTTTTGAGTAGAGCTACCGAACTAAAATGACTCAATTTTATTTTTAATTCAGTTCTTTTGCACACTCCTAAAAGTAATAACAATATATTTTGTATCTCTATTTTCTTGAAGATAAAACTAAATTCGATATTTAAGTTGTTTTGGTATTTGGTAAAAAAAATTGGTGGCTGTGCCTATACTTAGACTCTGTTAATGGCTCTTAACAAACTCGAGAATTGATTTACTCTTTTTTTTTAAAGGAGAATAGACTTATTCTTTTAATTTCATATTCTATACAATTTTAATAAAATTCCTCGAAACTGAAAAAGAAAAATCAATTAAGTGTTTAATAACATAAAAAAAATTGAAATTGAAGATTCTTTATTTTTGAAATTAGGCCTCAGAAACAAACTCTTTAAGTTATATTATTTTAACTAATAACAAATATGATGTGACTATAATATGAATTTTAATGATGCCTAAACGATTTGTAATATGAATATCCTTTTAGTTTATTTAAAAGGTTTGAATACTAACATATGAATCCTTTTGATAAAAACTATTAAGCCTAAAATCAATATAAAAATTTTAATCAAAACATAATCATTTCATTAATTTATAAACATCTTATTAATTTTGAGGTATGAAAAGTATGGAAAAATTATTTTCATTAGTTTGAATCAATTTAATGATGACCAATTATAGACATAATGATGTCAAAAATCAATTTTTAAAAGTTTAGAATTAAGATTTGTCATCATTTTCAATAATATTCATAATTAATTATGTCATAAAATGAAAAAGAGTCATTGATTGTTGAAATATATATTTAATGAATAAATTTCCCTTTAAAATTTAATTACTGCCTATTTATCCTTCTAAAAATTATATTTATCATTTTGTATGCCATGATGTAGTTCGATTAGAATAACGTGTGTGTGTGCGCGTGCGTGTGTGCGTGTGCGGGTGTGTGCGTGTGCGTGTGCGGGTGTGTGCATGCGTGTGTGCGTGCGCACGCGCGTGTAGGATAGAGAAAATAACTAATATTAAAGAGATGAAGAAGAGAACTAATTAAGTGTAGGATAGAGAAAATAACTAATATTAAAGAGATGGACAAGAGAACTAATTAAAGGAAATAACTAAAGGCAAGAAGAGAAAAGTAACTGAAAATAAATTAACTAAAGCAATAAGAAATAATATAAATAAGAGAACATAAAATAAATAACATAAATATGAAGGACCAGATAACTGGAAAGATAAACAATAAATTAAAGGACCAGATAACTGGAAGATAATATGAAAATAAAATAAAGGACCAGATAACTGGAAGATAAATAGTAAAGTAAATAAAATCAATAACATGAACTGGGCAAGGACCAATTTCATGAACAACTGGTATAATAAAGAAAATAAAGAAACAATAACTTAAGTGAATAAAATCAGTAACACGAACTGGGCAAGGACCAGTTTCATGAACAACTGGTCTAATAAAGAAAATAAAGAAATAATAACTTAAGTAAATAAAATTAGTAATATGAACTGGGCAAGGACCAATTTCATGAACAACTGGTATAGAAAATTAAGAAGATAAACATAAATAACAAAGAAAGAACAAGTTAGAATTAATAAACATAAATAATAAAGGAAGAACTAAAAAATAAAGAAAGAACTAAGTAAGCATAAGTGATAAAGGAAGAATACGTTAGGACTAAATAAACATAAAAGAAAAGATGAGAAAGAACACTTACATAAATTACTTGAGGAACTTAGTACAAACTTCAAGCTTGATTGCAATTTCTTACTTAATTACTACAACTTCTAATGATTACAAACTTCTACTATTACAAGCACTAGTACATGATAATGATATATAAGAGAAGGTCGGTGAGGGATATGGTAAAAAGAGAAGGATAAGAAGGAAGGATGAGAGGGATGGGGAGAAGGTTGTAGAGGGAGATGTGTTTGAGAGGTAGTGTTGGAGGTAGGAGGTAGAAGTGTAGGAGAGTGTTGTTGAGAGAGGGAGGAGATAGGTGTGTGTTTTGGTCTTGGAAAGAAAAAATTGTGTAAAAGGATTGTGTTTTTTGGGAGAGAGGGGTGAGTTGCCTTTTATAGGAAAATTTATGGGCAAGGTTCCTATTTGGACATGAGTTTTTACTATTTGGGCATGGGTTTTTACTATTTGGGCAAGTGTAATGAATGGGGAACATGTGGGAACCATCTACTTATGAGTGAAAGTGGATATTGTGGGGAACATGTGGGTCCCGACCACTTATGAGTGGAGGAGGATGTTTGTGGTAAGGATTTTTCCTTTTGTCTTCTACTTGAACTGTCTGATTTTTTGCACTGGAAATATTCACTGTCTTCTGAGTTTACTCCCTGAAATTCTGTCTAAATTTCTTTTTTATTGATACCAAAGTATTCTTAAAAATTTTTCATTGCTACCTCTTGTGATGCCTTTCTTGAATTCTTCTTCATACTCCTTTCTGTATAGTTGAATTAGGTTAGTGAAATATGAATTAGACTAAAAAGGTATCTCCATAGGTATCTGTATCTTTTTGGTACGATAGATCTTGCAGTAAGGATCTTCAGCAATTAATTTTATTGATCTGATAAAATATGAATCATCCCAATCAAAATTTCTTGCAAAGACCCTAGATTGCCAATATTTTATTTGTTCTCGAAGAGAATTATTATGACAACGCCATGGAAGATAATTTGCTTTTGGACTGGGATATCCATCTTTTGTCATTACTAACATTTTGTGTTGAGCTGGATAATTGAGTCTATTAATCCATTCAGGAGCTTTTGTATCAATCATGACCTGGACATATTTCCCAAAATTTAGACTCTTTAATAATTGTTTGCAATTTTCTTCCAAAACTATTGGCTTGATCTGGTTTTGTGAAAACAAGTTGATGAATATATCCATAATCCAACAGCGCGTGAGACATTATTAAGATTTCACCAATTTCTTTATTCCCAATTGTGATTGGTTTGAAAATAGAGAGGTCGAGATAAACCCTACAAATGCTTTAAGTCAGATGGCACCTGCAATCTTTTCTTGTAAAAGGAAGGAATTGACAGTCAAAATTTGTCTTTGGGTAGGTCCTGTGTTTTTCACCATAATGGATTTCCCATCTCCAAGATAATCCTAGAATGAACCTTATGTACAACACAATCTTGGAGAAAGTTTAGAATGTATTCTTGCTTTTGCATGAAGCTTTCATCGATCTTTTTGCAGATTTTGTTCTTGATATATGAAGGGAATTTTTCCAAGTAAGCCTGACTGAAAAAGAAAGAAGACTCTTGCTTTTCTTTTTTCGAGTTCTTCATCAGTCAACTTTTTTGGAGGAGTTCCTTTTGCTAACAGACAGAAAGATTCTCTCAAATTTTTCTCTTTAGCTAGTAGGGCTAAAGGTGCACTTAATTTTTCTTCCCTAACCAGTGGGGTTAGGTGCTGTCTTTTTTTGTCTACTAGTGGGGTAGAGAGAATCTTGATTTTCTTCTTGAGATTTTGATTCTCTTCATGAATCTTTTGACAGAGAGATGTGAAATTCTTTACCATTATATTGCAATTGTTACAATGTTCTGGTTGGTTAGAATTTTGTATTTGGCTACTTGGACGTTTTCCTCTACTAGATTGTTCAAAGACAATCTGAGCTTTGAAAATCTGGCTAAAATAATATGATCATGTATTTAAACTGCCTAATATTCTGCTACAGTTCCCTCATGCATTCCAGATGTTGTCTAAAATGCATTGCTGGGTATCATCTATCTGGCTACTAGGAAAAACTTTAAATGATAAATTTGTTCCTTTTGGAAAAATTGTCAAAGTGACCGAACCAAACCTTTTTGTTTTTCTATCCATCCTAAAAAATAAAAAGAAAAATTTAGTAAACAAGAATGAAATAAAACTAAACGTGAATGGAATGGGCTTTCAAAAGATCTAAATTTTGCAATTTTGCCTTTTCTACAAATGGAAAAATGAGTCTAGTATTATTGGCAATGGAAAAAATAAAAGTATGATCAACTTGGTAGGAAGTGACAATGTTAATAAATGGAATTCCTAAGATGAAATTATATGAAATATGTAATACCCCGAAATTTTTATTTCAAAACATTCCCATTTAAATTTAAATTGTAAATTATTAGCCAATAATATTACGCCACGTAATATTATGGGGATCGAAAATCATTATGGTTCGCCCGAAAATTTATCGAGTAACTATTAATTGAATAAAAACGGACCAATATTTTTTTTTAATTGGACCGAATTAATTTAAATTAGACCCGAATCGGATATTTTTGAAAAACACTGTGCGTCACTATTTTTTTCTCCCTGGCAACTTACCTTGGACGGTTTGTTTTTATTTAATAATTAAAAAAAAAACTTTATAATATTTTATTATTTTTTTTTATTATTTTATTTATTTTTATTTTAATTTTTTTCTTTAAATTCCTTCATCTTCCTCCCGACACCATCACCTCCAGCCATCTCCTCCTCCTTGTGCCTCCATCACAGCCACTGTCTTCTTCTTCTTCTTCTTCTTCCTCTTCTGCGCTGCCTCCCTCTCTGTGTCTCTTTCTCACTGTCCCTGTTGCAGCAACACTGCCAGCCACCATCACAGCTCCTCCGCCACAGCCCCTCCTCTCCAGCAGCAGCGCCGCTCCGCCACGAAGACAGCAGCAGCAGCGCTGCCGCTCCAGCAGCTCCTCCTCGCGCGGCTGCGACCCAGCCCCTGTTCTGCTTCTCTGCGTCATGCGACCTAGCCAGCACCATCACAGTTCCTCCACCTCTTTCTGCTGCACCACGAGCTCCGCCAGCTTCTTCTCCTTCCCTGTCCTGCGCCGCCCGACGAACAGCAGTGACACGAAGCCGCACCAGCTTCTCCTCCTCCTCCCCTGTTCGGTGCCACCGTTGCAGCAGCTCTGTCACTACAATTCCAGCCACTGCAGCAGGAGCTGCAGCGCCACCGGACCACCACAAACCGCCACTGCTCTCCACCTCGTCGCGCCACCACTTCCAGCAGCTCCTCCTCCACGCCAGTCACCGCAAGACAAGCTACAAACGTGATTTTTGGAAATTTGAC
>CANUEX010016876.1:0-43177 GCA_948099535.1 Jatropha multifida
CCCATCCCTCTCATCCTTCCTTCTTAACCTTCTCCTTCTACCATACCCCTCTCCTACCTTCTCTTAGATATTATTATCATGTACTAGTACTTGTAATAGTAGAAGTTTGTAATCATTAGAAGTTGTAGTAATTAAGTAAGAAGTTGTAACCAAGCTTGAAGTTTGTACTAAGTTCCTCAAGTAATTTATATAAGTGTTCTTTCCCATCTTTTCCTTTATGTTTATTTAGTATTCTTCCTTTATCACTTATGCTTATTTAGTTCTTATTTATATTCTAACTTGTTCTTCCTCTATTATTTATGTTTATTTAATTTTCTATACCAGTTGTTCATGAAACTGGTCCTTGCTCAGTTTGTGTTACTGGTTTTATTTACTTAAGTTATTATTTCTTTATTTTCCTTCTGCTATACCAGTTGTTCATGAAACTGGTCCTTGCCCAGTTCGTGTTACTAGTTTTATTTCCTTAAGTTATTATTACTTTATTTTTCTTTTATTATACCATTTGTTCATGAAACTGGTCCTTGCCCAGTTCGTGTTACTGGTTTTATTTACTTTACTGTTTATCTTCCAGTTATCTGGTCCTTTATATTTATGTTATTTATTTTATGTTCTTTTATTTATGTTGTTTCTTTAACTTTCTCCTACTGCTTTAATTAGTTTATTTTTAGTTACTTTTCTCTTCTTGCCTTTAATTATTTTCTATAATCAGTTCTCTTCTTTATCTCTTTAATATTAATTGTCTTCTCTATTCTCTATCCCTTTCGATCATTCCTCCTCCTTGGTATATATATATATATATATATATATATATATATATATATATATATAAGTGAAATTCTAATATAGTCTTACACAAATCAGGAAGATAGAATCCGAAATAATTAAGAATATGGGAAAAGAATCTTAGTGAAGGAAAAAGAGTACATTATTCTTTTCTTAAATATGCGTTGAAATACTGCCTCATTAAAAATCTTTACTAGAAAAATCCAATGGGAAAACAACATTGGTTAAAGGGAAACAAATACAATGCATATTTACTCTCCTCATGAAGATAAATCTTAAAATATTTGAGTTTGTGCAATCCAATTTTATATATTAATTCTTCAAAACTTGTGGTAGAAAACTTATAATAGAAATAGAAAAAGTATGTTAATGAGCAAATAAATAATATCGTCACTTGAGTGGTTGAACTTCAAAATTATCATTCTTTTGCTGATTATGAGCGAAGAAAATTTTTTATAAAATATTATCTTCTTGTTTTCTTAAATATATTATTCCTTTAAAGGAGATAAATGTAAGAAATATTATCTTCATGTAATATTTTAGAATTTTTTTTTTTCTAAAGAAGTAGACTGCATGTACTATGAATAAATACATTCTTGTCATTCTTTATGAGTTGCTAAAATATCTGCATGGTTAAATGAAGCAGTAGCAATGCTTCATCCCTTGAATTCCATGAAATAATTGTACCTCCATATATAAATAAACGACTTGATTATAATCTAACATAATGTTGATTACACAAATAACCTACATTTTTATAGCCGATCAAAACCGATTTTAATATGCTAATTATATATAAGTGTCATGGAGGTGTGAAAATATATGTTTAACTCCATTTAATTTCTTCATATCCCAAAGAAACTATATATTGCTAATAAAATTTATAAAAATCAAGTCCAGTGTGAGTAGCAGGATACATTGGTGCCTTTATTGTACTAAGATATGGTACTTCAAGACTAAGAGTTGTTCATAATTTTCTCAAAATAAAAAAATGACCATCTTCTCATTGAGTGACCCCACTATTATTCACATAAAATTATTCAAATAACTTAGTCATATATGTGGATTCATGGGTAAAATTTCATTTATGAAATGCTCAATTTTCAGGTCGAGACAAAATTTTTTATTTCCAATGTCTTTCATCTTAAACTCTTTCCTTAAAGAATTTAAAATGTTTGGAAGCTTTTCAAGAGTTCCAATAATATTTGTAAACTCAAAAAAATGTCAAATTTATATTTAAATATCTTTATAAAAATTCGTGAATATATAAGAATATTATTAAAATATCATTTTAACAGGTACTCACTGATCAAGAGATCTTCTTACCCATGATAGTATATAAAGTAAATATCAAAATTATGTTTTCAATAATAAAGTATTACAAAAAGAATATAAACAAAAAAATATTAAATTTATATTCAAATATCTCTATAAAAATTCATGAATATATAATAATATTATTAAAATATATTTTCAATAGATATTTACTAATCAAGATATCACTTTACTCACGATAATATATAAAGTAAATATCAAAAGTATGCTTTTAATAATAAATCAATATTAAAAGTAAGCTTTCAATAATAAAATATTATAAAAAGAATATAATAATAAAATAATATAATAATTTCTTAGCCATAAACATCATTAAAGCAATTATATCATATGTGTTGAAATTTCTTTAATCTATATAGAAATCTTGAATATATTTTTCGGGATCTCAATTTGCTTACTTCAAGCATTTTTTAGTATTCCATAGATATCATTATTCAATAATTTATATAGAGCTCTGTAATATTAGTTGAATAAATTTTTCGAGAATTTAATTATATGCTTCAAGCAACTAGAATCTTTCAAGATTTTTTATAAAGACGCATTTAGAATTTTTATAAATTGTCAAACTAATTAAATATTAAATTATAATTATATTCACCACATGAGGTATTTATCTTCATGATCAATGTCTTTTTTTTTTGCAAAAAAAAACTTGTGCAGCAATTACATATTTGCATTCTACTAATTTGATATCTCTTGATGTCCATAAAATTTCAAAATTTAGTTTCAAATAAATTTAAATGCCACATGCGTCGTTCTATTTTGATAAATCAATTTATGTCTATATTCTCCAACACACTAAACTCAAAATCCTCATTATTTTTCACAATTTCAAATACTATAATATATAAATATTATCGATTTTTCTTTATATCGAATTCATCTTGTCTTGACATGATATAATTTATAGAGATATCATAATTTTCATTTATTTTAAATACCTAAGTTTTTTT
The DNA here is from genome assembly GCA_948099535.1 of Jatropha multifida. NCBI lineage: Eukaryota > Viridiplantae > Streptophyta > Magnoliopsida > Malpighiales > Euphorbiaceae > Jatropha > Jatropha multifida. The sequence continues at coordinate 3,072 of CANUEX010016876.1, forward strand.
CAAAAACTTAATTTTCATTTATTTCAGATGCTTGAATTTTTTTGAAAAACTTATTAATTATATCTGAACTATAACTAAATCCTGCTAGCACAGATAGACCTAAGAAAGAGTAAAATGGTCGCATCAGGTAGAAAGAAAAAGGGGGTAGGCCTAAGAAAGAGTAAAGTGCCCATGAGAATCGAATCCTTAATCTCACTTAATAGAAAATAAAAAAAAATATCGAATCACTTGTCCAAACACTCAATTAATATAAAATATAATTTTTAAATTAAGTTATTTTGGAATATTGTAAATTTTATTAAAGGAAATTTGAGGCTAATTGCATTGCAGGTTTGGCGACACAGCCACTGCAACAAGAAGTAGTCAACAACAAAATAAACAGAGTAAAAAAAATTTGGGGTAACTGTGTTAAAATAAAACATTCTTTTATCAGTAAAAAGAGAGATTGTTTCCGACTGTTCGGAGAGAACTTTCTCGGGTGACTTTGTCCTTTGCGTTCCGGTAATATCCTTGTTTATACTTACCCTATTTTTCTGTTTCCTTTCTCCCTTTTTCCCTTCTTCCCTCAATAGTTTTTTGCCGTCCATGTTTGAATTAAGGTTTATTTTTGTCTGATGGTTAATTGGGTATCCTATTGATTGATTGATTGCTTGCTTTACGTTTGAATTTGAGTTGCAGAATCACTAATATTAGTGTGTGAAAGTGAAAATGGAGAAGGGGGGGAAAGGGTTTTCACTGCCCACTAAAGGTCTCAAGTCTTCTCTCAAGTCTACTGCTAAGGGTGGGTTAAGAACTCTCTCTCTCTCAAATTTCCCCTTTTGTTCTTATAAATATGCTAGAGGAATTTTCTAATGGGAGTCCATTTTTTTTTACTGACAAACGAACAGGTTCGATAATAAATATTCCCTTTTTCATCAATTCTATTAGAAATAAAATCATAAACCCTATTATTGAATTTAAAGCTACAATCTTTAGTGGGATTTTGGATTTATTGTCATTATTTTTGTTGTTAGGCCTAATATCATAGTAATTTTACGAAATTTAGTGTTTTTCATTATCATATTCACTTCTTTAGTTTTATTAATTTGTATTATAAACTTTACCATTGCATTCACCATTACCTGTTTTTATTCAAAAATTGTTATTAATTTGTTAGTCCAGATTCCATGTAGTATATGTAAGACCCTCAACATGGTGAGTAGATCAACGAGGAACGAACTCCACCTTCTGTAGCAACAATGGAAATTTTACTTTCCAAAGCAACAACAGAAAATTTATGTCATGATGGTCTATATGATTTATAACTCTATATGCTTTATGGCTAGAGTTCATGTTATATAAACTTTTTTACATATAATTTGTAGCTACATATGCACGAAGTGACGTAGGACCTTATTATTTATTTTGGGGGTTCAGAGAGTTGAATTGAAAGATATGTGAGTGAAAAAAATTCATTGAAAACTGCAGCTCTAACTAAAATATACTAAAATTTGGAGAGACAATTGTTAATTTCTTTGGATACGATCATCAGAAAATATCAATTCTAAAAATGTTGAGGGAACTGATAGAAATCAATTGAAATGTCTAGTTTGAATTAAAAGAGTCAAGAATTTTGGTTGGGGAGGGTGGGTGGGGGGTTGGTTGAGGGGGAGTGTCTATGCTCTAAAAGGTGAAGTTTAGGCCATACTTGCTCATTAAGCGTAATGTCAGCCAAAAGATCTCATTGTCCATGGTACGTACTTTCCAACTGAAGTGTAACTCAAACTATGATTGTGCAAACTATCTAAAGTTTGTGATCTGAGTTGGTGAAATCATGTCCGGATGTTCCTTTTCCAGTCATCAAGTCATTGTTGTTGATGTAATTTTTGGGGCTTTTTGGGACCTTGATGACCACATAAGATGTTCATTATTTACCAACCGGAATTCTGTTTGGTTCTGATGCCAACAGTAATTTCTTGGCTACTTTACTGTCCCACGCAACTTTTGGGTTTGCCAAAATTTCAATTAGAATCTTGGAGCTCGATGTTGATTCTAGTTGCCAGTTGTTTTTCCCTCTTATTTCTGTTTAATGTACTAATGACCGTTGATTTTCACTATCTTTGCTGCTTCTAATCTATAGCTTATCAATGAGCTAAACTTTTACTAATTTATAATAGCTGGAATCTTGTCCAATCTTTCAGTCTAAATCAAAATTCCTACATGCATGCTTCATTCACCACTATCCCCTGAATTGAATTGACGTAAGTCTTTGATTTTTGAGCAAGCCTTTCTTTTTTATTTCCTCTGTTAGGCACATTGAAAGGGAAGGATGACAACCCTGCAAAGCTTGGAAGGAAAGTTCAGTTCAATTCTGAAGGTTTATGTATTTCCTCACTTTTTCTCATATCTGTTTTCTTCTGTGGTTTGTTTGTGGTAACTGCCTTATAATATGCAATGTCTATCTATCGTATTATCCCTTGTCCTATGGTGCTTATTTTCTTCAATATAAGAAAATAGCTATTCTGAAAAAATAATGAAATGACACTATGCATTATAAGGGGTCCTGCTACATATGATGCAAAAAACAATTAACAGCAAGATGTTAGGAGCTATAGTTGGGCTATATGAATTATATTTCTGTAGCTTTGTTAAAAGGACTTTGGCTGTAATTGTGAATGCAAACCCATTAGTTCTCATCTGCATTTAAAAAGCTTGATCTCCTATAGAACCTATCACTAAAATACCCCTAGTAGTCAATCCTATTTTCAATAGGAGCAGTTGACAATTGAATCCCATTTTTCCCATTGTTTTCCTATTCGTAATAGTGCGAAAAGAAGGCCCTCCTCCAAGTTGTTCAAGAATAGTGGTGTTGAGTTTCTTGACCTTTTGCGGAATATGGTAGAGTAGCTCCTGGATGGGGAACCATTCCCTTGATGGGTGTTGCAATGGCTCTATTTGTGATATTCCTATCTATTATTTTAGAAATTTATAATTCTTTCGTTTCACTAGTTGGAATTTCAATGAATTATAAATGCTGCGTTTCTGTAATTGCTTGTCAGACAAGGAATATAAATCAGATACTTCTCTTTTTCCTCTCTGCCTTCCAATCTTTCTCTTCCCTTCTATTCCTTTCTCTTTGTCAGCCTTTCTATCTGTTTCTCACCTTCCAAACACCCTTGTTCGTGATTGCAATTCTGCAAGCCCTAACAATTTGGTTTTAGAGCAGTTCAATCCTATAAACACAAGTTATAAAATTAATGCCCTCCCAGAGCTGGATAATGTTCAAAACAGACCCCTCTAAACGTAGGCCCGTATTGAAACGAAAAACACCACCTTGTCCCTGAACAAACTAAAGGACATGCTCTGAGTTTTTGCCTCTCCATCAAAAGATTCCATGTAACTTCAAAAAAACCTCAGTTCCAAATAAATACGATGCCTTTTCTACTGCCAAAACTACTCCATTTTAAACTAACAAAAACCACTAAAGGTTCTAGATGCAAGGACTGCCTTTCTTTTAGCGCTAAAATGGTGATTCTAGATTTCCCGAGCCACCTTACAATGTGGAAAATATGTGAGTCCGACCATGCTTATAACATATAACATACTGGTAAGGAGATAAATCCTGTGTGGCCTTCTTTTGTTCAGAAGATATCTGTAGGATTATATAATATAATGGCATATCAGTTTTTTATCAAAATTTGTTGGGAAGTTTGATGCAACAGCTGCTAAAGGTCTAACTTCCTTTAAACCATCTATACTGTTACCTACTTGTTTTATTTTCCCTTCGCTCATTATTTTTCATTACCAATCTTATTTTGCATTACTCTGTTCCATGCTTTTATGTCACTATTGTTGATTTCTGCAAATTTAACATTCTAGGTAAGCGGGATAAAGGAGACAAGGTTTCAAACAATGGGAAGGCAAAAGAATCACCGCTTGAACTTAAAATTGAGCAGGGTATGTATTAGTCCAGGCTATATGAGTACCTTTGGTCCAACAATTTACTTGCCAATATTATTGCACTCTAAATTTTTTAAGTATTATCAATCTTGTGATGTTTCATGTTGTTTATTGTGTCTTAGTTTTAGGTTTTTGGTCTAATAAAAGGGAGAAAATACAAATGTTAAACTAGCAATAACTATTTTTTATACTTATTGCACCATTGGTTTCTTAACTGCTATCAATCCTGAGATGTTTGATGTTGTGTATCATTTCTTAGTTTTAGGTTTTGGCCTAAAAAAGGGGAGAAAATAAAAATGGTAAGATAGGAATAACTATTTTTTAAAGGCCTGCTTGGTTGTCTGTACTGAATTGGTTTCTGTTGTCCAATTTGTTAAATAAAATTATATTATTTCAATATATTTATTTTTATTACTAAAATATATGCCACAAATGAAAAACAAAAAGAATGTGTTTTTTTTTTTTTAAATTTTCATGAACCTGTTTTCAAGATACAACTTCATAGAGTTGGACAATGATTACCAGAAACCAGATGCAGAATTAATCCAAACTGGCCCTAGGTTTTCCATTTTGTTTTTATCATCTACTGCAGCGGCATTCCATGTGGACATTGTGAACTCAAAGAAGTGTACATTGTGGGTGCACGTGAAAACATTTGGATGAGTGCCTAATTAATAAATTGCATGTCACTTTTTCAATTTTTTGTTAATGATGCATGCTGGTCCTGCTTATTTTTTACTTTTCTTTCAATTAAATCTCCCCTTTTTGCAATGGAAGCAGAGGATATCAGAAATCACACTCCAATTACCAAGAAAAACATAGTTCTGTCTTGAGCTTCTCACCTGTGTTTGTATATACTGCTACTAAATTTTATTTTTGTCATCTTGGTTTTTGTGTCACTTTGCTTTGTCAACCTCAGGCAAGTTTCTTCATATTGCTATATCCCCTTTCTCATTCTTTCTGGTTTTAAAATATTGTAAATTTCATGCATTGAAATGGTTTAATTTCCGTATAGGAGTACCATGGAGGAGACAACTGATGAGTTAAACACTATGAATATATGTAAAAGTCTAGCTGTCACAACACTGTAGCACCTGTAGTGGTCTTTTGCTTGAGGTTAGGCACGAGTAGACAACTCTGTTTTTTTTTTTTTTTTTTTTTAACTTTGTCATTTATTTGTTTACATTGTCATGAGTGATTAATTATTATAGAGCTATTCACTGATGTTTAGATGTCTTCTGCTGGTGATTTCTATACTATTATAATATTTGCTTATTTGCAGAACTTCCAAAAAATGCCAAATGCATGATGGATTGTGAAGCTGCACAAATTTTACAAGGAATCCAGGAACAGATGGTTCTACTGTCCCGAGATCCCACAATCAAACTTCCTGTGTGAGTAAAAATATTTGAAGGTACTGATGTACTGTCCTTATGTAGAAGTATACTGAATAGTATTACTTTTTCATTTATTTTTAGGTCATTTGACTGGGGCCTGCAGTATGCGAAAACTGGTGCTCGTTATACAAGTCCTCAATCTGTTAGACGTGTTCTCGAGTATCCTTATTTTCTTATTTCCTGATGCAATTTGGTATAACCGTATCATACGCTCTATATATTATGTTGAATTTGTTTCAAGTGATCCATCTGTTGTCTATTAACTCAAATATCAGGGGCCTCAAAGACCACTGTGTCTCTGATGGGGAGGTATAATTCTTATCCTGGTTTGGTTTTTTCTAAAAATAAAAGAAAAGGAAAAAGCGGTTCTTTGATTTCAAATTCATGCCTGCAGATATGTTTGATTGCTAATGTGTGTCCTGAAAGTGTTGATGAAGTTTTTGCACTAGTCCGATCCTTGAAGGTATTTTTCAACTAATTAGTAATTCAGGACACAAGCTTATTGAACTAGAAATTCTGGTTTTGTTTTCATACGATCATTCCAAGGAAAACTGAATTATTTTTTTCCATAGAGGTATTGGAAGAGGTGAGTAATGAAGGTAGCAATTCTTTCCTGTCATTTATGTTATTTACCGTTAGATGGGATGATGACATTTCTGGTGTCTGAACATTTTGATTTTTTTATTTGAATATTTTTTTTTTCTAATTTTTTTTTTGTACATTAATAAATAATGGTATAATAATAATAATAATAAAAAAAAACTAAATAAGTTTAATAAAAATAATAAAATTTGTTTAAAAATATTATAACTAAACAAAAAACCAAGAACCATTTGCCATGGTTGGTTTTCAGTTTTGACTTTCTTAGTTTCAGTTCATTCCAGTTTGGAACTGAATTATGGTCAGCATACATCCACTTGCATGCCCAATACCATATGGAAGAAAAATTTGGAAGAGGGAAGGGATGGTGTTTTAATATTTAAGTTTTACTGTAACTCTCTTTTGAGAATCATGTGTTTGACAGGAAAGTTTTTTAATTAGATGCATTTAGCTGGAAATTTAAAGTTGGCTTATTTACCAAATAAAGGGTACTACCCTTGCCCACCTCTCCATTCAACTTTCTAGCTTTCTCTTCAAATTATCTTTTCTAGGAAAAATTTAGCTAAATGAGATTAATAGAGTAGGAGAGAAGGGGAGGGAGTGAGGGAGGGGGCTGTAAGATGGATCATTTTAATATTCTGGCCAAGAAAGAGTTCAAACACGTAAGTAGAAAAATAAAAATGTTAAGACATTATTGGTGTAATTATCTCTTTTTTTCTGGAAAAAGAAAGAAAAAGACAAAAAAAGACCTGAATAGTTTGTAGCTACTAATATTTCTAGGGAAGTCACATTTTTTTTATCAATAACTATTTGGAAAGTGTCACAATAGACTATTTTTTCCCATGTGGGCACTTAATTACACAGAAATAATGTCCAGTCACTCACAGAAGATATCAGAAATTTAGGCGATCAAAATGTCATTGTTCCTTTAGTTGCCATTATTTTGTTATTGTCTTTTGCTTTGCTTTCTTTAAGCTGCTATCTGAGGTTGCAAGGCTACCGCAGATATTGAAATGTTGTCTTGATTCTGCTTTTTTTAATATATTTAATTTCTCCATTTCCCCGACCTTTCATCCAGTTGAAGAAAAACATGCTTAAAGAACCCCTGGAAGATGTTTTTAGTGAGCTAGTTAAGTTGAAACAGCAGGCATGAGTCCCATCTATAACACATACTTGGTAAGTTATTTCATTTTGCTGCTCGAGCTGGGATAGGATGGATTTACTGCCCCCAGACTTTCATTATAGCAGTACATATTTCTTTGGTGCCATTGAATGAATCTTGGATCCTTTGTTGGTAGGGAGATGCATATTGGTGCTTTGTGCATGGATGGAGCTTGAGCCAATCATTTGTTCGCTGTTTTAATGGTGGTTGGCATTTTGTATAAACCCGGGACCTTCAGACCTTACGTCTGATAGTTATAATATTGTATTCACTCAGCTATCGAATGGAAAGAAAGCCTTTCTCTGTTTACCCAAGTACTTAAAATGGTACTAATCATTGATAACTTGCATATCTCTAGACATGTAATTACTTCGTATTACAGAATTCAAGCCTTGCAGAATAATTGTACGCCCCTAAGTAGCTGCTTTTATAGGCATTTGCTTATATTCAAGCTGTGCAGAATAATCCTTTTGGCTTGTCAATAGGTGGAAGTTGACCATTTTACAGCCATTTGCTTTTATCACCAAGCCAATAGCTCCATTGTTGTTGGTTTACAAGTGCAGATAATAGTTTTCCAATTGTCTGGTTAGAAGAAAATATAAGCTTATCTATTTATTTAAGTTGAAATCATTTTTCACTTTTCTTAAATGCTATTGAATTTGACAGTACTTATTAATTGTTTTCAAAGTTGTATGATTAGAAATTATGAAATTCACATTAAAGATAATGATAAATTTGACATTAGTGTCATTTCCATCATGATTCTGTGCTCAACAGTATCTCAATCAGCATGCCAACCAAATATTTAATCCTTTTGCAAACAATTTAATGATCATACATATAGATAACTAAATGAAGACAAGAAAGCCAATCGACCAATAAATATGCTCTTCATCATAAAGCATGGAAACGAGAAGCAGACTGTTCCCACAATATTTGTTCAAACCAAAATACCTCATCTCATCTATGCAAAAAAGAGAATGTGCAAGTCATTGGAGATCCAATCAGAAGTTAAAATTCTCATCAACTATGGACTTCTGCACAAAAAATTCAATGTTCATCTTTTTTCCTTTACAGAAGAAAAAGAATGAAAAAACTCCATTTCTAATAAAGATTCTTCAACCGGATGTACACATTGTACCTTAGGTGTCATCAACTTGTGAATGAAAGACGAAACTGGGGAATGTGGTGGTGATGTCTCTGTTCAAAAAACATGGAATGGATATCAGCTTTGGACACAATGCTAAGTGAATTGTTGAATCAGTAATGACTCACTTTAGATATTGAAGAGTCATATTCTTCAAAAGAGAAGGGTGTCGCAAAACAAGGTTTCGCCATTCTTCCTTGTCAATCTTCCCGTCATGCTTAGTATCAGCTTCCTCAAAGGTCTAAAATAAACAGTGAAGATTCACATATGAGTAAAGGCTCAATGTCATCAAAAAAATGAATTCGCATTTGCTATGCTACTAACAGTGAATCGATTCATACAATTAAGAAACATTTTGTAAAGCATAATACAATCAAATGCATTAAGGGTGGAATATTAGAAAAGATAAATGCCCACACAAATAAAAACACTCAATCAAATAGAATAAGGAAGCACCTTGTCAATAATGCTTTCAATTACATCATCCGTTAGATTCATACCAGATTCAGCAAGTGTAGCCACCACCATTTGCTTTACCTGTGTATCAAAGTTTAACACATAAAACATAGGAATGCTAAATTTTTACAGAAATTTATGGTGTGGCAATGTATGACATACAAAACAACAGGAGTTCTAATGTAAATTATTGGCCAAATAACTCATAGTGACCATATCACAACAGAGGAAGAAGTAAATTATTCCATCAAGTTTTCTGTTTGTAGATCTTCCAGCTGAATTAATATAAACATTGCTTTTTGATGCTTCAGAGGCACAAGAATTTCAGTTGTTCGTATGTGTAATTTTATTGCGGATGGTCAATATATGTTGGGAAAATTAAATATATCCATTGAAGAAAATTCAGAATTATTTATTTGTAAGGCGTAAAAATAAAATATGTCAAACATTTTGACCTATCGTTACAAATGGAGAATGGAGTTTTCACAATATCGAGGTTCTCTGACAAGTATAATAATCTCCTCTTCTCTCCTGGTAAAGTGCCGAGTACTATGCTATACTTGTTTTATTAGCACATGTAAAAAGGCAGCGAAACTTTAATCCACCAGATATTCATTCCCCAAACTTGAAAATACAAGTTAACAACACGTTGCATTACTATTAAAATGTGCTATATCTATTACTAGTAAGGATCAATTATTGAATAGGCATCTTATGAAAGCTGTTCGCTTTCCAGTCAAACCAGTCAAACCAGTCAAGTGCCATATCTATGAATCTAAAAAAGATTTTACAGCACTTGTTCAGGGGCCAATGAGTAGATCCATAAAACAAAGCAAAGTCTTCCATATTTTTTTAATGTACTATTATCTTTTCTTGATATTCTGTGGTAGGTATTGTCCCCATCATCCTATACATGAAATCATGAATAATCCTGTACTAGTCTCATTAGAACAGTAAACAGAGATGCATACATAAGAAATCAAACTGATCTCTGTGACCATGATTACCAATTTACGTTGGTGAATCTCTATGAAGTTATTAAACAAATTTCAGTTTTGTGCAATCGGTGAAAACATTACCTCCTGTCTCTCAATGAACCCCTGCTGTTTAAGATCGTACAACTGGAATGAAACTACAAAAAAGGAAAAGTGGAGCATACAAGAAGCATCATTAAGGGCCCTATGAAATCATAACAAAAATAGTAAAATTGTACTATTGTACCACCAGACAATAGTAAAAAATCAAATAAAACTCTCCGTCTGTTGCATTATTAGTCCCACCTCCTCAACAGGAGAGAGAGATGGAAGAGGGAAAATGGGAAGAAGAAACAAGACAAAAGAGATAAGGTGTCTGGGTGATGTGCTGACTAGACTATGCTACAACTAGTATCACCCCGGAGCATTGGGAGAGTGAAGGGAAGTGAGATGAGTTTGGACGCATTATTGATCAATAGAAGTTATAGTTCCTTTTCAATCTACTTAATCCATTTCACAATTAGCAGGCACACTTACATTCAATCTTATCATCAATAGGTGCATTGGGGTGAAAGACAGAGAGAGCACGGGCAAACTCTTCAAAATCTAGGATCCCATTGTGCTTGATATCAAACAAATCAAAAACCTGTAAAATTGGTTCAATCAGACATAATAGGAAGCTTCTGCCAAGGGATTTTGATAACAAATATTCAGGTAAAACCGAGAAAAGCGTGAGACAGCTAAAGAAGAAAAGGGCATCAGAGGCAGACAAAAAATAAAGCAAGCATACTCCAAAGGGTTATTATGAAAATATACCCTGTCAGCAAATAAACTCTCTTTTTTATTGGTCTTGAATAAAGCCAGTTGAAATTCTTCCTGCAGTCCATTAGGAAAGCCTTCAATGCCATAACCACAGCTAAAAACTAAAAGTAGCATATTTGTACATTAAGAAAGAGAATTCTGTATTAATCTATTCAGTGGTAGAGCTTTGAACTAACCAAGCCATCTCCACCTTTAATATAAAGTTTGACTATACCTCATACTACCAGGACAATGGTCTAAACCATGACTTCTATTACCTTGTTAATCAGCCCGTCATCAATCACTGCACTGCTGATCTTCTTAAACAGCTCATACAATGCTTCTATTTCACTCACACTAACTGCATTTGGAGAAAATAAGCATCTTATCATAAGGCTGGCTTTCAGTTTTAATAAATACTTTCTATTCAGAGTTGTAAACAGAGATTAGGATTGTTGGTCAAATGCATTAAGTTGATTGTTATATAAAAATGGAAATAATAAAATTGATGCCAATGTTAGACAAATAAGAACATGCGAATTAAGTAATTCTACGATTAACATCCATAAGGGTCAACAAAGGGAAATTGGGTTATAATACAAGCCATACAACAACTAAGTCTTGCTCCCAAACTAGTTGAGGTCAACTATATGAATTCTTTATTCTTATTATCTCTTACATTCAAAATAATAGCAACTAAAAGCAAAGTATAAAATTGTGAAAGGTTTTGAAAAACATTGTGGCAAAATTTTGAAAGAGAAATTTTAAAATCATCTACCATATTAATCAATAAAACAAACCATAAGGTAGACAACAACAACTAAATAGGATTTGCCATACGAATCTTTTGTCTCCATTCAGCATTGTTCTTGGCTAGATTTAACTAATATCCAAAGACCATAGGTCCTTCACTGAAATCCCTCAATATGATTTTAAGTCTATCTCTCCTTTTAGCACCCTCCACAACCAAAGTGTCACATTTACAAACTGGGGCATGCATGGGTCTGCGTAACACATAACTGTACTATTTCAGACTTCCTCTCATTTTATCTCCAACTTTTGCCGCTTGCACCTTTTATGTCATTCCTAATCTTGTCCAACCTTGAGTGACCATCCATCCATCTCAGAATTCACATCTCCACAATATTCACCTTATGAACACAACGAAGATTTGGTCCCCAACATTCACGCCCATATAGTATTCTCAGTCTCACCATCATCCTATAGAACTTATCTTTCACTTTGTTAAATATCTTCCTACACATAGTAAAGGTCTATAGAATGATTTCATCCATCCTACTTGAATTCTATGAGTAACATCTTAAATAAAGCAATCAACTTAATGAATGACTAACAATCCCAAAATTGTTGCAATAGTTTTAAAAATAACTCCTAGTATGCAGAACTAGAAATTTAAAAAGAGGTCACATACATACTGTTTCCCTTGCAAGAGCTTCAGGATCTTCCAGGCCCTTGGGTGGCTTATACAAATCAGCATCACAACAATTCACCAGAACAGCACAGAACTGCTTTAATCCGTCTAGGAACTGAACCATGATCCTTTCCAGACTTCAAAACGCTCCATACCTAATACAAAGAGAAAATAATTCCTATGTAGAACATTCCTTTCACATTCTTGAATGTGAAAAGGCAATTAGTCATGAAAGAGAAGACTTGAAAGTACACAGTATTTTATACATTTTATATTTCTCTTAATTTTTATTCCAGAATTTCTAAAAATAATGTGCGACAATCACACAAGCTAATAAACGAGAGAGATAGAATGATGCTTTGACATAGTTGTAAACCAGTACTTACATTTAGCAAAAACTCAACAGAATTTTGAGGGAACTACATCTTGATCGAGTTAGATTTATACCTAACTTAAAAGTTAATTCAGATTTATTTCAAATAATGAACAAATAAATATTGGAACCAAAATGTGTCCAAGATCTCAAATTTTTTATTAATAGGTTTCCAAAAAGTCACTATTTAACTTGAAAGGAAATTAGGAATTAATAATCCCAAAGTGGATATGCTTCATGTGATTTCTGGAAGTGAACTAACTTAAGAGGCAAGGAAGTATAAGTACTACTATGTAAAAGTTTTCACAAAAATATTGCATTCATTTTTTAAAACCAAATAGGAAACTGATGAGAGATAACGGATTAAAATATGTAGAACATATTCTATATACATATATTTGCAATCAAAAAAATTCAATCTTGGCATAAATCTACATAAAGTTTTCAGCTGCTGTCATAAATTCAACCAGTCAATACAAATTGGCATATCTTCAGATGTAGAAGTTACAAACATTTTTCCATTTCATGCAGTGCAAATACTAGAATAAAATTTATATCCAGAATCTAGTTGTACCATGAACACAATGCATGCAAATATAACACTTGCCAATATAACAGCCTAAGTTACAAACATTTTCTTACATAATACAAGAACTCCTATAAGGTTAAGGGTGGTTATGTTCTGCCAAGAAGGCTAAAGATCCAGTCTTGAACATCCATAGGGAGCTTTTAAGGAAATCAAAGACATCTAAAAACCTTGGTACACAAAAACCAATATAGTGGATAACATGGCACAAAGAACTTTCCAGTGGAGCGGATGATTTGTCTAAATAAACATTGCAGACAAGTTGAGGCCCACGTCCCTCCTTTGCATAATAGTTTAACATCCCTTTATAACATATGACTATTTCAGTCTGCTTGTCGTCCTACCGAGTAGTTAAAAAAATAAAAGGAAAACATATTATCAGAATCCCAAAACATAAGTCAATACCACTCGAAATCTCATGTTTATTTATTTTCCTTTCTTCTTACCTCTTGAAACAAACAAGTAAAAGTATACAAATATGAGAATACAATTCATCATGGCACTTCAATGTACAATTAAGGATACGCCATCCTCCCACCAAATAAATTAAAAGAAAAATAAAATTTGAAACCATAGGAACCAAAATAAAGCAGGAATTCAACGTTTGCTCTCTAATAGCTTCGTTCTTCTCATCTGAAAATAAAGAATAGATGCGATATGACTCAAGGTCAATCTGCTCATTTGTTGCATTGTGAATTCAAAGGTAAAGAAACAAAAAACCGCTGCTACTTTAACATATAAGAAAGTGACATTTCCTTATGTTATCGCTCCTTTCTCAGCAATAAAACAAGCATATAAACTATATAAGCAACACATTGTATCAGTTCTATATGTGACAAATGAAATCAATTTGGTGCTTTCTGTTGCAAAGTAAATTTAAAAATAATAAGAAAATGAGAATTATTGGAATCTTAAAATCCAGTTAGACACTCATACTCTGAAGATACGCTTATGCACTCTGTATACTGGGCAACCAATAAAGAAAAAGAAAATATATAACATGATACACTCTAGTGCTGTCTGTGTACCTGAATACTAGAAAGAGTGTATACCCAAAACTCATAACAGTATTTATATTGTACTTACAAAATGTATTTGATAACCACTTGTCCAAAAGGAAATTCCTCGCAACGTAGGGACAATGTGACCCATTATACGGAAAAAAGAGAAACCATATGCTTGTGTAATTAAAATTTATAATACTGAGAAAAATTAGTGCAAAAGTTAACTCACAAATCTTTGAAATCCAATTTTTTACGTTTATTTATGGAACGAGATAGTGACACCATATATAGATATATTATAATGTTTAATTGGACTTATATTGCAAACAACCACAGTATTCTACATTTACTACCATGTTGAAGAGCTCCATCTTAAAAAGTTAATACAAAAATTAATTCATCCTTGATGTAATTCACAAACAAACTTCTGTTGTTTTTCCAAAAGATCTCTACTTAGGGACTTGGTAAAGAATTGGATTTAATTTTATTTAGCAAGACATTGAATTCCGAGAGTACCCTAATTTGATATTAAATTTGCAATTCAATTGAGCCATTCCACTAGTACATAGAATCCTTTTGTATGAGCACAGAAACACATAATCAAACTGCAAAAAACACAAAAAACCATTCCCATAATTGTTTTTTATTTTCTCAATTGTAAAAGAAAATTCTATCATTAAAATATATTTGTTTCTTTCATTGGTGTTTTAGAAGAGACAAGCAGGAATGTTTAATCAATCCATTTTCCAATGTACAAACTTTTAGCATAAGACATCAAAAACCAAAAGCCAAGATGATACCAAACTAAGAAATAAGTAATTCTAAGTAATCAAAAAAATAATTCATGCATAAACAGAAATCAGATGGAACCATACAACCAGGTCCAGAATTTAACTCAAATATCAATTGCAGGCATGTATATAAACAAAAACGTAATGAATCTCAACCAGCAATGAAAAGGGAGAATTAAGAACCGACATTGCAGCTAGAAAGCATAGATTGATGCATTAGAATCGTCGATCCAAAACCTAAATCTTTCAGTCTAACATCTCCAATGCCACCATTAAAGCCGATGATTGAGGCACAAACCACTCAGAAAAGCAAATATATTCATAGCCCACAACAGATCAAGTAAAACCCAGAAAAAAATATTACATCTTTTTGCACAAAAATAAAACGACGTAATTCTTCTCATTAAAATTCCAAAGATCATGAATTGTAAATGAATTCGAGAAAAAAAAACAAAAGAAAACAACTGTAGATATGGATAAAGAGACAAAAAGAATAAGACTTTACCTTTTAGAATACCCTGAGAAGGGAAAAGACGAATGGGAGGGAAGGTGAGGAGAAGTGAGGATTGCTGGACATGTCTCACTCTTTCCTTTCTGTGTCTTTTTTGTTTTTTGTTTTTCTCAATCTAATTGGAGTGATTATATAGAAAGAGACAAGGATTGGTGTGAATCAAGGGAACGATTTTGATTGAATATGGAAGATCAAATTTGAAGGGGCTTCTTTGGAATCAATATCAAGCCTTTTTATTGATATGAACTTTGTTTTGGTTCAGAGTTCTATATAGGTATTCAAAAAATGGAAGCTCGTGGCAGATAGAAGTGGTTGAACACGTGGCTATTTGTTAACTGTAGCTAGACCACGAGGAGCTCAATAGTCTAGCCACTGCCATTGTAGTGAGGTGGAGAAAATTCTCATAAAAAAAAAAAATTGGAGTCTTCCTTTGGAGTCACTTGATTTGGAGCTCAATAGGCTGGCCACCTGTTCGGTTCGAATCAAAATCAAATCATTCTGTAAATGAATCAGAATCAAATTAAAATTATAAGTTCAAAATTTTAAATTTAAATCGATGGATTAAGGGCTATTGAACTTTACGTGAATGTTAAATTTTGAACCAAAAATTACACAGCACCAACGATTCTAATCTGATTCAACTATAAATTTTCTATCATAAAATGTCTTTAAATCCGAGTAGAAAATTAACTAGCTTAATTGGGAATAAATATTATTTGAATAGAAAACTAATTTTCTATTATATTTCTTCTAAATTAGAAGTCTTTTTTTTGACTAAATAGGCTGAAACTCAATAAAAGTAAGTCTTCTATTATTCTCATATAACTTCATACACAAGACACACCTATGCTTTAATTTTATATGGACTAAATAATTAAATTCGGCTCACTTTGAATTTTTAACTTTTTTGAAAACACGATTGTGGCATCTAACATGGCTAAGCTGTGTACTTTACTGACTTAATTAAAAATATTTATTTTTCAGCTTCAACCTTTTTTAATGTAAATTTTAGCTATTTTTCTGCTAAAAACCTTTCAAATCAAGTTTATCAAAAATTAAGAAAACTTAATTAAAAATACAAATAAATTTAAATAAAAATTAATCAAAGTAATTAAAAATACTAAAAATTTTAATAAAAATTAAATTAAAAATACTATAAAAATAATACGTATCATTGATATGTTTATGCTTTTCATGATTTTAGTGTTTGTTTATCATTAAAGGTATTTTTGTTTTTTAAATTTTATCTCTCATCTTTGAATGCTTTTTATCCATTGTGATAGTAAAAATTGCCCTTTTTGGACGAATGGACCATATTGTTTGATGAAGTTAAAACCAAAAGAATACATTCATTCTTATAAATTTAGGGACCAAGTAGTTAATTAAGTCAAATCATGGGGATTACAAAATTTTTTGTCATAATTTAATTCAACCATAAAAATAGACATCAACCTTATAGGTAGTTTCAATTGTACTCTAAAACGAACTTTGTTCTCTAAACACCTAATCAACAAAAATATTATTAAATACTTTAATTTTATGAATAGAACAATAAATATAATTAATTTTAATTGATTATATTAATTTTTTATTTAAATCTAAATTCAATCGGATAAAATAAAAAATTATATAAAAAATATTATAAGAATATAATATCTTTAACGATTTTAATTTTTTTTGTTGAAAAAATAAAAGTAATCTAATTTTATTGTTAATATTAATTTTTAATTTAAATCTAAATTCTTTCAATAAAAAAGTATATTATATAGTGTATATTAAATGTAGTAGGAATAAAAATTAAATTTCCTTTATTTTTCAATTAATAAAATTAAAATATTTAAATATATTGTATTCTTATAAACAATAAATCTAATTTATTATTTATCAAGAAAATTATAAGATTTATTGTTTGATAAAATAGAAAATAAAACTCATATATATATATATATATATTGAAGGAAAAAGATTTATATATGAAAAATGGTAATTAAATATATTAATTTTTGACAAATTTAATATGTAATTTATATAGTATAATATTACTAATAAAATTAAATAAACTTACTAAAATCTTTAAAGATATTGTACTCTTACCATATTGGATATATACCTTATTCTAGTATATAATATAATTTCTTAATTTCTCTAGTAAAAGTTAGATTTAAATAGAAAATTAATATAAATAATCAAAATTACATTAATTTTATTTTTTTTACCAATAAAATTCAAATTCTTAAAAATATTATATTCTCATCTTAAAATATAATTTTTTTATTTTATCCAATAGAATTTAGACTTAAATAAAAAGATAATATGACCAATTCAAATTAAATTATATTTAAAAATTATTATTTTGATAGAAACATTTTTAGCCATCTGAATATTCTCACCTATTCCCATTTATATATTAAATAAAATTATTCGCCCATTTTTACTCCTCCGATGGTAAGGAGTACAAGTTTATGAAGTGATGGAGCTGAAATTTTTCATTGGAGGCAAAAATATATTTGTCATTTCATCTGATTAAAAAAATGCCTAAAAAATAGTGTAACTGCATAAATAAATTTATTACATTTGGTTAAAATTTTTTTAATGAAAATAAAATAATAGAAATTTTCTTGGTGTAGTAATGATTTTCTAAAATTTATATATTAAAAATTATGGGGAAAATAACTATAAGTATTTAAAATTTTAAATATGTTATTGGATTTTTAAAATTCGATCGATTTAATTTTATATTTTTTAAAGCTATTAAAATAAATCATGAATTATAATATTAAATCCATTTCTTTGAATAATTTAAATATAATATGTATTTATTGAATGAATTTAGATTTCTAAAGTATTTTAAATCGTTAAGTTTTAATTAAATAGCCAATAAAAAACTATGTAATAAACTAAACTGATAAACAGAAAATTGGGACCACTGTTGCTTGAAATCAAGACTAACGAGTTGATCGTGAACATTAATCATAACTAACTATATTCAATATGATTAATGCTAACTATAAATTTTTACCTATAAATTTAACCGCAGACACCAGACCCCATCAATCAAAAATAAAACTAACTAATTAATGTCTTAAGATAGACGACGAAAATTTGTGAATTTTATAAATCTTATAAGAGTGTATAGAACAATCATTCAATTTTAATAGGTAATAGAGGTTTATAAGTATTTATCACAAATGATTTATATATATATATATATATATATTGATTTTATTTTAAATGTTTATGAGGTATGAAGTATTGTGGAAAATTGATTTTCTTGTGATTATTCTGTTACTGATGTTTGAAGTAATTATTGAATCCTTATTATTCAAGATTAATACAGTAATCATAACTATATGTGGGATTATATGAATCTAGAGAAATGAATGATTTCTTGGAGTTATATTATTGTTGATATTTGAAGTGTTTCCTGAATTTTTAGATGACATACAAAGTAAGAATTCAATACTTATAAGTAAATGTAAGTATATAGAGCAATGAAAAATTCTTTCAGGCAGTTAAAGTAATAAAAAAAATAAGAATATTGTACTATGATGAGTTAAGAAAGTTGATGAATGATGAAGAATATGTAATAATGAATCGAAAAGATGTTTAAATTATGATTTTGTATAATGGAAGTGGTTTGGATAGGTAAGAAAGGGCATGATTGGGTTGACGAGTTAGAATAAGAAATGAATAGGCTATGAGAAAGATTAAAAAATATGAAGTAAAATGGTCAAAATGAATTTAAGGAATGATTATTGTGATTTATTAAAGGAAATTGTTAGCCTTAAGATAATTTAGTTGAATCTAATGATAAAAGGTGTTGTGATATTATTGAAGAACATGAATTCGAAGCAATATATATGAATTCAATAGAGAATATATAGAAATGAATTTCAAGAATTATTAAGAAAATGTGTTATTTAGTTTGAATTAAAAGATATTGGATATGATATAATTGAAGTATTATCCTAGTAGAGCAACTTTGGATGAAAATTTTATGATTTTGATTTTGTGGGTATTATAATTATAAGATAAATGCTCTTGGTGATGAAAGAAAAGTACAGTATAATATAAGTGTGATTTATGTGGTGTGAATGATATATACCTTGGAATGATGTACTTAGGAGATAAGAAGTAATTTTTATAAAAGGAAAATAAATGAATGTATTATGGAGTAAAGCTTAATTCTTAATCTCTGTAAGTAATTGAAAGTATGTGGTGTATTGTGGATAAACTAGACTGACATAGTTATAAGATAAGTAAAATATAGCGCTAATAGAAATCAATTAATTTTAATGCTTATATGCCACATTTTGGAGTTCTATAAAGTTAACATATTATGGTTAATTGTGGAATAAGCAGAGAAAAAGATTATCTAGAGATCATGTTATGTTCGATGATTGAAACTTTTATTAAATTTTTAGATGATGTGCAAAATTAAATGCAATGATCATAGGTATACCATATATATGATTATATGAATTGAAGGTAATGAATAAACTATTTAAGGAGATTGAGATAATCATATTACAGAAATATTACATCATGATAAATTAGTGAATTGATGTATTACAAAGAGTATACAAGGATAGCTTGATAGACTTTTAAATTGAGATTATGTATTATTATAGAAAATTAAATAAGTAAAATTATGAATTAATGGGAATAAATGTAATAAGTGTGAGAATATGATAAATATTACAAGAGTATCTTGAATTTTATAAATTTGTAAGAATCAATCCTGGTTGAATTTTTGTCTAGATCACATGTTAATGGTATTTAAATTAAAACAAATAAGAGGATCTAGATTATTATTATTATCATAGAATAAATAGTTTTAATGTTCAAAAAGGATGTTTATAGACAGATTAAGGAAGTAGAAATTACAAGATTTAATTGAATTCAATATAGAACAGATGTATGATATGATTTATAAAACTTGAAGTTTTGGAAATGGATTAACTGATTCGGTAATTATGAATGATTCATATAGAGAATTCTATGTAGAGTACAAGAATATTAAGTATTAATTTGTTAAGTGAGAAGAAATTGAAACAAAAATAACTGTCAAGTGTTAAAAACAATTGATTTAAGTGAATTTCGATGATAAAATTATTTTAAGTGGGGTAGAATTGTAATACTTGAATTTTTGAAAACCAAAGCATTTCATAAAATAATTTTAATCGAATCCTTTTCTAATTTTATTGTGGGTTTCACTTTTAAATGTAAGGAAATAAGATTTGTAAGGTATTAAAGGGATATAAAAAATCCTAAAAAACTGTTAGATGTATAATAATATAAATGCATAAAAATATATATACATATATCTTAATAAGAATATCTAAAAAAAATTAATGAATGAAACTCTAAATCAAATGAGTTTAAGTAATAAAAGTATGAAATAACCAAAAATGGCATGTAGACTATTATTTAACCAAAGTAACTAAAGAGAATAAAAGAAAAATTTTATTCTTACAAGTAGTAGTTTAATATTTGCACAACACAACATAAAATTCATCCTTCTAAATTATGAAAATAAGTGTACTAAAAAAGTAAATATCTTTCCACATGTTCATATTTTCAGTTCAGACATAGCTTTTCCATTTCATTTTCTTCTTTTTATTATTTGTTATAAGATATCAAATAATTCAATCTCTAATTAATGAAAGGGAGACAAATATATTAAAGAAGTGATCATATTTTCACTGATTCACGCCTTCATTTCAAATTTGATTTTCTCCCTTTTACATTTTCAAGTTAATTTCTTCCTTCTGCATTTTTCTTTCAATCAATCTAATAATTATTAAAAATCAATCATCACAAAATACTAAATGAATCACCATTTAAATTAAGAAAGGAGAAGGCAAGTGCATTAGAGAAAATACCACATTTTTTTTTTATTCACATCTTCATTTTCAAACTTAGTCTTCCAATTTCATTTATTTCTCTATAAATACCCTACTCTTCTAAGATTATTTATCACAAAATATTAGAAATATATTAAATCAATAAGTGATAGAAATAAAGAGAAAAACATAAGGGAGCAAAGAAAGGTATGAAATCCAAAATTCTGTCTTAGAATTTAAATTATATTTCCTAAGTTTTATTCTTTATTTTGATGAATCAATGCTCAAAATTTATCTTTACAATATATCAATTAATCATTCAAGATGTAAAAATTATTTTGGATAGAAAGTAATTAAATATGTGAAAGCTAAAAAATTTTATTTTTTCAAACTATTTTAATGAGACTGCTTAAATCTAAACACTATGTTTTATTCAATTAAATATGTAAATAAATTTCACAAATTATGAAATTTTACAGAAAGATAGCCTAAGATGTTAATAAGGTTGTGTTAGAAGGAAAAGTCTAAATAATGAGGGAAATTGAAAATATTAATAAAATGAAGGAGACTACTTAGTATAAGAAAACCGAAAATTTTAGTTCTGTAATTAATTTATTTAAATAGGTTAATGAACTCCAAAATTCATGAAATTTAATATGGGAGTACCTTGAAATGTTAAGAACTATTGGATAAAATTTTAGAATAAATGGATGTGAGAAGATAAATATTTAATTAAATAAACACGTACTGCTCATGTACAGAAAATTCTATTTTTCATTAGATTTGCACTAAATTGAAAATATTAAAATATGAGTAAATTAGCTATGAACATGAATATATAGTAAATAAACATTAAGTTTAATGTGTATAATTTCTATCCCTAAAAATTCAAATATTAAATTAATGAATAAAAATATTAAAGAACCTTGAATGTAAATAAAGAGTTACAAAACTAAAAATACAATATGTATTTAAATATGAATATAGGTCAAGGATTATTACAAATCATTTCAAAATCATAAGTGACCGAGAGGAGTCAGATATACGAAATCAAGGTGAGTTATGGTGTTTAACCCCTTCTAGTATATGTTTAAATTGTTTGATTCAATTTATGATTATTAGAATACTTGAAAGAATTTATTCAGTCATTTACTATCATTGATATTAGAATTATTGAAATTGTGATATGAAATTGTGAATCTGAGAACTTTACTGATCATCATGTTTGATTCTGATTGTATTATGCTATTGTGTGGGCTAATGACAGAACTCAACCCTGATGATTATACCATCAGGCTATGTGCACATAGGTGAAAGTGAATACAATTAAATGAAAAAGTTACTGTCCTGAAAATTGTGAAGTGTGAAACAATGCTGAAATGTACATAGTAATATATTTTCTAAAGTACTATCTAAATGAAAACAGTGATTTGTGAAAAATTGTGATTTTGTAAAATACTGTCATTAACCGAATTATTTGAATTATCTGAGTTATCTGAGATATCTATATGAGATGAGAAGGTAAATAAATGTATATAGTAATATGTTCTCTTCAGTGCTTTTAAGTGATTATTTAATATATGATTGATATGATATTGATAATGAAAAGTTAGATTATTATAAATTTTATTTAATTAAAGTGGATCTCATGTAATGAACCTTAATGCCATATTAAATTGTAATTATTGATTTTAAGCTAAGTAATGTTTAAAATGTATATGTCAATTAAGGGGCACTATATCCTCACTGAGTTGACGTCTCATCAAAGCATCTGTATTTCAGGTAGAAGTGATTTAGTTCAATAGCTTCTTGATTTCTTTATTTCAACAAAAAGTAAGAGAGCAATATAATTATGTGTTGATATTTATAAGTAATTTATGTATTTAATGGATGACTCTAGTTGCTCCGTAGATATATGTAAAGGATATTAGTTGATTCTGAATGCAAAATTTATCATCAAAGGAATTATATGAGAGTAATTTGATTACTTAAGATCGTGTTATTTAAAAAAAATATCCTAAAAAATTAATTGAACAACAGTGAAAATTTTTTTTAGCCCACCTTAGTATGAAGTGTTAAGTATTTAGCAAATTACTTATTTATAATAAGATAAAATCATATATGGGTTCTATGTGGTATCCGGTGGGCTTAAGCCTACTTAGACCCTAGGACCGTCACATATTTATTTTTGGAGTGTGACAGAAAATATTTATTGCAGGGTACTATTTTTATTTTATGTTTGAACTTCTTGGAAATGAGAGGCACATGTGCTGTCTTGAGTTGTTTTTAACTGCAGATGATTATTGTTGCAGATGTTTGGATCTAACAAGGTGAGACATGTTAGTGGAAGACAAGCAACTGTTGATGCAGCAAGGAAAAATTGTAGGGTAGTTAGGAAAAAGAAAGAAAATACTCAACCCAAAAATGTTTCACCTATAACCCAAGAACAAGAAAAACATGTGGAGTATGCTGTCAACTCAAGTTAGCCTCCTCCCTAACCAAGCCAGGAGTGTGATAATTAGACATGCAGTATTTTGAGACTTTTGAGGAAAAATTTACAGTTGGCATCCAATGAAATTTTTTGCATATGTTGTCGACTTTGATGTTTGCATAGAAGATATAGTATTATACATGATGTTTTTAGTATTTGTGATGTTGCAATGAAACTGCAACTTAATTTGGCTTCAATAGTAGCAGCCTATTTTTCGTATATAGTTAGATCGTGGGTACAGCAGAGGATAGGTGAATTTGGTCAATACTGACATGAGAAATATGGATGTAACATTATCAATATTTCATTATTGATAAAACACATCCACACACATTTTGTATTCAAATAATATTTTGGCAATTAAGTCTTTTTATTTTACCTCATGTGTTCAATTTATTTATCATGATTATAGCAAATTATTCCATTATGAAATACATTAATATTAAAGATTATTATAACCAAATAAAGATACATTCAAGCAAAATAAATTAATCAATGGTAATTACTAGAAATCAAAGTGATATACTTTCATATCATAGTTTTTGTAGTTGACATGCAAAATACTTGAAAAAATCACACTTCAACAATCAGAACACACTAACACAAACTCATCTACACTACCACAAACTCATTTATAAAAGCCACCCATCTCTAAGACATGACACACATACTCCACAAATCAAAATTACAACAAAAAACTTCAGCTCTTTCTTATTCAAGAGCTTCACTCCATTTCCTTCTAATGCATTTCCATTTAATTCTTTTGCTTCTCTACCATTTTCAACTCTTCTTTAATGCCTTCTAAACGTCCATAAATTGCATCAATCACATGGTTTGCCCTATCAGGGTACTCTTTATCATACCACATAAAAAAATTACAATCTCCATTGTCCTATAACTCCATAATGATGAAAACATCAAACACTCTTCTTCATTATATATGTATGTCATAAAAATTAGCAATTAATTTCTTTAATTTACCTTCTAATTTGGGCATCCATAAAACCTTCTACCAAGATTCATTCTCCTCTAAGAAGTTGACAAACGTGTCCATTGCATGCATCCACATAATGTAGTTGAATGGTTTACTGTTGAATTCATGGAGTTAGAGAGCGAAATTGATTGAAGAATTGGATCGACAAATTGAAGAGAAGAGAGAAGATGGGGGCTTGGGTTTACAGTTAAGATTTGGAGAAGATAGCAAAAGTTTTTTTGTTAGGTTAAGTTCAAAACAGTGCGTTTTGAATAATTAGCCTGTCTGGTTAGTTCTAACCCAAAGGTAGATCGTGAGACCCACACAATATATTATTTTAATCAGTTCTGAAGGACAAATTTCTTTTTGGGGTCCAATTATTATAAAAGTTATATTTTGGGGTGTCTGCAGGGTTAATTTAAAAACTGGGTGCAATTATAACAAGACGCAAAGTTGAGGGTTTTTTTTACAATTTACTCAATTAAAATAGTTCTGAAAAAATACAGAGTACGTAAGAATTTACAAACATGAGGTTACATTGTTAGGGTTTGGTAGCATGAACCTCCAGTTGATAAGGATTAGGGTTAATCCATGGTGAAGAAGATAATGGGAAAGAAAAGAAGAGATTGAGAGAAGGAGAGAGAGAATAAGATAGAGAGAGAAGAGGAACTAGGTTTAATTTCATTACCTTCTTTTCTATTCATACAGCTCATATATATATATATATATATGTCTATGTGGCATACACATAAGCTCCGCGTAAGCAAAATACAAAAATGGCAATAAAAATAATATAATAGAGAGAAATATCTTAATTTATAAACAGTTCAGTAACCTGATTCCCATTTACTTTCTCAAATGTATCCTAACACACATTTAAGCCTTTGATTGAGGATTGTTTAGGTGAAAGATTGAGGTCTCACAATCGAATTAGGAAGTTTGATCTCGATAGTGACTTTCATTATATGTCTCAGTTCAAGAGTTCATACCGTGTAAAAGAGGGATGTGGGTTCAGTTCCCACGTCAGGGGGTTAAGATGAGAGTAGGAGGTTATGAAATAAGTAAAGATTGAAATCAGTTTAAAGGTTTTGATCATGAATTGGAAAGTGCGCTTTCCGGGAATTGAACAGGAAAAAACATCAGTAAATTCAACAACAAACTGTTATTACTTATTAAATATCTAAATCTATATTTTAACACAAATGGATAAACTAGTTTTGAGAATTAAAACATTTCTTACATAAAGAAATGAATTACACAATGCACAAAAAAAAAAAAAAAAATAAATTTGATAACAATAATAAAAATAAAAATAAATGTTTTTCAACTATCCGTCTCTACTTTTATCACGGCCATGGTGTGATCTACTTCTGCTTTGCATTATCTTCTTTTGATCTAATTTGCTTCCAGAACTTCCTTCTTCTCTGGTTTCTTTTCCTTTCTTTGACTCTGCGTCTTCTATTTCTCCACTCCTGACACTTTTCCCTTCAGATTCTGATGGATGGAACTTTTTATCAGCTTTTTTCTTTTTTTTACTGTGGTCTTTTGTGCTGCTGGATTGATCATCTGCACCTAGCTGTAGCTTATTATTTAATTCTTCTTCTGATATTTGCATTTGGTTCCCTCTAGAGAATAGCTCCTGGGTTAGCATTCTATGATCAGTTGCTGCTCTGATGGAACCTTTCTCTTGTTCAAAGAAAAGGACTTGAACGACCGTTCTCAATGGCAACCGCTCGTTCTTCACTGCGTGTGCTCGCACTTCTGGAGACAGTTTTTGGCAGTCCAGAATCCTGCAGAGTCGTTTCTTGTCTGCTTTGCTTAGATCAGGATGCTCCTGTTTTATCAATCAAATGAAACTAATTCAAATTAAAGACAATAACTATTATACATAAGATTCTTGAATTTGTCATCGAAGGTCATAGAAGTTCGTGTAATGGAAATAGCATACCTTGAGATAAATGTTGATAGCCTTATAAAGGTCATCGTGATCTTTCCTTGCAACATCAGGCAAAGCTTCAGCAAGTGATACTACTTTCGACACAGGCATGTTCTTTTCCCTTGCCACAACTTGAAGGTAAGAGTCAGTAAGCTTTCCAATCTTTCTAATTGATCTTACAAGCTCTGTAGTTTGAGCTGGTTGAGGCCATTGTCTTCTCCATAAAATCAAGAAACTTTCTATAACGGTCGCAACCAAATCAATATCATAGTAATGTTGATTGGAAGATGAATGTGAAGGAAATATCAAGTCATTAATTGTAGCCTCATGCAATTGCAGACTAGATTTCCTTATTAGTTCTGTCTTTACAACAGGAGATGTGACTAAATAATTTGCAGTACTAAGAAGTCTTAGCAAGAAACCAACCGAAACTGATCCTTTGTCTGATGGAATCATGCTTACAATAGCTTCAAGAATTTTTCTGTTCTTTTCCGTAACCTGTTCAGTTTGAGACACTGAAGTTTCTTCGGGCCTAATTTTTGTAGTGTCTGGCAACCAACGACAGGCATATACGTGCAAGGCTTCGCCTATAAGCTGTGGAGGCAGCATATATGTTGATCTGATTGCTGTGATTATACATCGAAAAAGATCTATGTCAAGGTCTGATATGTCCTCTGTCCACCAATCTTTTGGGACAGATTGCTGAGACTTTTTGAATCCTGGTCTGGTATATGTATAGGACCATGTGACCTGCAGAATATATACATCTATATGCATAATTGTCCTCTTGTAATCTGCATATGAATTATATAAGTGCAACTGGACTAACCTTTGCTGGGGGTGTGAGGATTTTGTCGACAATCGAATCAATGCATTTTCTGATGATTCCAAGATTTTCTGACCACTCAGTCAACTTGGCTGTGGTCTGTAGCGCGACAACAGAATCCTTCCAGCCTTCAAGAATGCAAGAACTGAAAAATGCTTCAAGTTTCAGAACAAAATTTCCCTTCTCAATTGATTCAGTCATTCTAAGGAACTTAGCTGCACAAAATGCAGGCACGAAGTTATGTGCACTGAGATTGATAGTAATGCCATAGCAAAACTTTGCACAAAGCTCAAAAGCTTCTTCTCCTCCAGGAAGGTCATGAAGCTCTATAGTAACAATACTTGAATCATCAGGATCTGGACACAGTCTTTGCAATAAACCACATTTGGGAACAAGTGGAAACTGCAGCTAAGCAACAACAAAAATAAGGACAGAGTTCATCTTAAACCAAACATAGCCTAAAATCACAGAATCAGTGCAGAAATAAATAGGAATATTTTTGCCCTTCAACTCATACCTTATGGAGAAGGTAACTAATGTTATTGACTCGAATAACAAGATCGCTAGGTATGTCCGATATCACACACCTGGGTGGCAAAAACAAGCACAGTCAAACAAATTTCATACATATATATACGTATAGAAGATAGGATAATCCACTCACCTTGTAGCCTCTTCTGTATAGAAGGTATCTGGGCGTGTCCCGAGTTTCATGAACTTCATTTTTTTAAGAGTTTTTTTCCCCCCTTTACTTCAAAGGAGCAACTATCAATCTGCAACAGTCTAACATGCCCTTACAAGAACCTGAAAGAAATTCAAATCCAATAATGCTCATGATATTACATGCATAGAAGAAATGACACATCCTAAGTGATATACAATTACTTCTCTAAAGGAAAATTGAGTTTTTGTGCCAGAATGAAATATTAAACAAAACTAAAGAAAAAACAGACAAGAGGAAAAAAAAATAATTTTGTATAAAAAATTTTGTTTTTTTTCTACAAGAGAGACCCAATGGACCGAAATAATGTTGTAGGCTACACAATAAGGGTTATCTCTCTTCCTTGAATAACATTCACTAAATTGGTAACAATTTTTGTGGTGGAGAGGACTCAAACATTCCATACATCCTCTATGAGAGATAAAAAGACTGATCAGATTACACCTGATTGATTTGAATTAAGTGTTTATTGTGCACTGTATTGGGTTCACTTTAGGATACTATTGCTAAACCTCTTAACTTGGCAAGTTGGTTGTATTAGCGTTCGTACGTATCTATCTCAAACACCAAATCCATCGACAATAAGTTTTTGGCTCTGAGAATATTTGTAATAAATTATTAGGATAAAGGAGCATAAAACAATAATAATTTTTTTTAATTCAAAAAAATTAGCTTGGTGTATGTAACCACTCTATTATATAGTTTTCCTCAATTGCATGCTTGAGGTTGACAAATGGATGCAAGGAAGAAGGTGAAATGTCCATTTTAACCGTCAACGATTTCAACCTTTCGTGAAGAAAGCTAATCAGAACTAAAGACAGAATGGAAACAAAAAGAGCAAGAAGAAGTAGCAAGCATACACCACGATCTTGGCCACATCTACCACTTGTATTGAATTTTGGTAAACCTTCCAGATTCAGAGCTCTATATTGAATTTGTTAGATTTTTGGACAATCAAGCGAGGCAATCTTATAAATTATAATCTTGATTTTTTGGAATATCATAGCTGTGAAAATATTTTAATGGAAAGAAATGAAATAGGTTGTCTTTTGGTTCACAGAGTTGCCTTTTATGAGTTTGTGAGTTTTGGGATATGCAAGACAAGGATAGCCCTTAACGTATTAAATTGGTAAAAATAATTATGGTTAAGAGAATTCAAAATCTCTCACTCTTTGTATAAGTAAAAAGACCACTCAAATTACCACTCTAGCAAAACTAAATAGTTAAAAATGTTATGCAAACCCATAATTTTAATTTCTATTTCCTTTACCCTCTTGTGTAAATGAATTCAAAATGTGAGATTTATTTATAAATAAATTCTATTTGCAAAAAGATTTTTTATAAATTTAAAAAATTAAAAATTCATTTATTTTTATTTTATAAAATACTTTGAGTTATTCGTGGAATTCATTCATAAAATCTATTTTTTTATATAATTTGATTTAATTATATTTAAATGTATAAAATTGGATTTATAAAATTTAAATCATGACCTTTTCCATAATTTTTTTTTTGGAATTCATTTATTCTAAACAATGGGTAGATTCCAAAATAGTAAAAATTAAAAAATAAAAGCACTGTAAATATAATGAAACCCTGAAATAAATAAATTTTGCAATCTTTTGTTCTTGTTAAATCATCCATTGGCAATTTAGAAAATCATTTCATTGAAAATGTTAATCAAAATATTAAAATTCGTTTTAAAAATAAATTTCACATGTTGTACTATAAAAGTTTGAACAGTTAAACATATTTCTAGCAGTATCCAAAGTACTAACTGTCAAAAAATCAGTTTTAACCTTAATGCCAAACAGACTCGTAACCCCCTTTTTCACTTAATTACAAAATGGGCAATCATAAACACTATTGGCTTGAAGGAATTTGGACTTGGAATGGAGTCTAAGCAGTAAATGGAATGGACTGCCATAATAATAATAATAATAATAATAAGATAAAAGGAAAAATAAAATTAGGTCAACTTTAGGCAGTGGTCCTAATTCAGTCCCTAGTCCCAGAATGAACTATATAGTAGTATATAGTGCCTATTTTGTCCACACACTTCAGTGCACACATACCAGGATTTCCAAATAAAAAGCAAACTGTTATTTTTTACTTTTTTAATTAAAATTTTAATAAAATAACGATATTTGACAATTAAGTAGTAATTTGATTGGTCTTTTCACTTATATGATGGGTGAGAGATCTCGGGACGTGCTTATAATAGCACTTGTCAATCAAAATACTTTGAAATTGATTATTATAAGCTTTGTTTTATATAATAATAATTTCATTAGCTATTAAATTTAAAATTATACCTAAACAACTTAAATATATTTCCCACATATTTTCATACCCTTTTTGTATGAAGCCAATCTCTTTTTTAGTGTTATATCTCTTGGAAAAGGAATTTTTTTTCTTTAGCAATGATAGGGTTAGAATTATTTTTTAGGGATCGAAAAAATTATATGCCTCGTTTAAATTTAAAAGAACGAAAACACAAAAAAAGATGTATTACTTAAATAATTTTCTGTACTTGATGTCTTTGGTGGTCCAAAGACAGTGGAGTGTTTGGTCCATGCAGGTGCCTTTATCACCATTGATTGCTTTAAAATCTAACCTAGCTAGTGCTTTGTCAGGCAAGTACTAGTGCTAATGTATCACAGCATCAAACTATACTATTTAAAAAAAATTAAACTAAAAATTCCAAAAATAAAAAAATAAAAAGCCTTATTGATAGGATTTCCTTCTAAAAAGGAAAAACATGGCAGAACTTTCTTTTTCCTCATAGTTACTATAGATCTTTGGAAAATTTTCTGAATACAGAATATGAATAGTCCTCCAAAAAATTTGACATGATAGGATTCCATCAAAGCCACTGTGATATTTAGCTACTTATGTTAATATTCCCTTTTGGAATTGATCAAGAATTGGACAATAAGCTCTGAGAAATGTTTTATAATCTTCTTGTCCATATTCTAATGGAATTTTTTAATAGAAAAAAAATACTTTTTAAATAATAGCTTTTCTCTTTCCCTTTTTATTTTCTTAACATTTGTTTATAAATATAATATAATATAATATATATTCTCTAGTAAAAGCGAATGTCAAAACCTTATATTATATGCATATAGCAGAAGAAGGAAAGAAGTAGGTCATGCCTATGTGCTTGGCTATTGAGTGGGAGACAATAATAACAAGTTCTGTCAATCAAATCACCTCCATGATCTCACATGCCAACGCAATTAGCCCCATCAATCTTGGACTAATTAAGCTGATTATGCAAGATCATACATAAATTAAAAAAAAAAAAAAAGCAGGGGTGGAACTAGAAATAGCTTTGACAGGAAAAATTTAGAAATTAGCCTCAAGATTTCATCTAAATTCTTTCAAAACAAAATTGTGTAATTCATTATTTTATGTTAACCTTTTATTTTAATTTTGGCCGCTTCAAAAGTTTGATATTATAATACATACAGAAGAAAGAAAGAAAGAAAGAAAGAACCTACCAGGAGTATCAGTTGAGCAGTGCGGTTTGATTCCAAGAAAGCTTCAGTCACCATTTAAAAATCAAGAAAGCTGTAAATTGTAACTCTTCCAATAAACTTGAAAATGGCTGGACAATGTTGAGAGAGATAGAGAGAGAGAGATTTAGGGATAGAAGGAATAATTGTAATACTTTCTGATCCAAAAAACCCAGAAAAATGGGTGCTTAAGTCAGAAACTAACATGCATGTAACCATTAGTGTAGATGAACATGGGAGGCTTAAACGTGATCTCAAAGAAATGCCTTAATTGTTTCATGCATGTAATCTTGGAGGGAAGAACAGAGAGAGAAAGAGAGAGAGAGAGAGAGAGGTAGAGGGAGAAGGGAAGGAAAAGAAGAAGAAGCTTTGTTGGTTTCTCTTACACTCAGACACCACTGAAGAGGCACACAACAACGGAAAAGCAAAGTCTCTCTTTGTCTCTCACCAAGACTCGTGGAGAGAGAGAGAGAGAGAGAGAGGGCTGGGATTAGTCAACATAGTAATATACCAAAAGCATGTTATGATGAAGTCCTTGAATTTCAATAAATAATAATATCGAATATAATTTACTCTTAATTTAATTCATCTTTTTATTTCTTTAAAACAAAAGTTTGGATTTAGAAATTTTCTGAATTATAATAAATTTTTTAGTGATATATGACAAGGAATTTTACTACTAATATACTAAAATAAAATATAGCAATATGTATGACCTGACAATATTGAAAATATATTTATATTTATTCAATCAATAATAATTCCAGCTCAGCATTAGTGATTGTATAGGTTGTAAATACTTAGCCTTATATAATTGTAACTCTGATGTTGTAATCAATATATCAGCATTATTTAGTTTTTACTTTTCTTTTTCATATTGCCTTCACTCTTATTCTTTTCATGGTATCAGACCAAACGCTCGATTCGTATTGATTCTTTCTTGAAGGATTAATATTTCAATCGATTCTATTTCTTCATTCCTTCGAAGAATTTCCTGGTGATTTTAAAGATGATGGAGATTGATGAAGTAAATTTGAATATTACAGATTCTGGTTACGGAAACCCTAATTCTTCTCATACCAGCTATGGAGATCCTTTGAGTCTTCAAAATTCGAACAATCCGGGTATGATGTTAGTCTCTTCTCCTTTGATAGGTATTAATTGCAGGACTTGGTGTAAGGCTATGAGGATTGCTTTTCGTGCAAAATGCAAGTTAGATTTTATAGATGGGAAAACTGAGTTTCCAATTGAAGGG
This sequence comes from Jatropha multifida, assembly GCA_948099535.1. NCBI lineage: Eukaryota > Viridiplantae > Streptophyta > Magnoliopsida > Malpighiales > Euphorbiaceae > Jatropha > Jatropha multifida. Next base: position 35,814 of record CANUEX010016876.1, read on the forward strand.
TTTGTTGGTTTTGAGCAATGGCAAAGATGCAATTTCGTGGTCACATTTTGGATTCTCAATTCTATTTTGTTGACTCAAAGTTAATTTTATCTCTTGATTTTGATGATTATTTAAACCAAATAAATTTATATATTATTTTTATGTTAAAGATATTTTATGCAAAAATTATTATTAAAGATTTTGAAGAAAATATGTTCCTACTTCCAAGACTATTATTTGAAGACCATGCAGTTTATTGAAGAATTATTTTTAGTTAGTATTCTATTGAGTCTTAGGAAATTAATGTAGGATTGAGAGTAAATAATATTATAAACACAAATCTAAATTTTTCTCTCTGTCAAAAATTAATTTTAAATAATTTTGAATAAAAAATTAAAAGAAAATTGGCCAAAATGATTTTCTCCATGTTTTTTCCATTCAAAATATTTTTGGAATAAAAAATTTGGTAGCTATTTAATGTGTTTCTGAAAAACTGCTCTGATTCTGATAACTGTCAATTTCTGTTACAGCTATTTTGTTTATAATCTTAAATGCAACACATTCTTTAATGCAATAACTCTCCATATTTAAAGCTGACAGGTGTGTAGGTTAAACCTAAGTGACAAACCTCTTAAATGCACTCCTTGCACTACCTCTTTTAGCCAAACGTGACAAAAATATTAAATGATTTTATTTTCAACATTAATTAAAGCAAAACTGTCATCTTTCTATAAGAACTTTTCTGTCTCTCAAAGTTAACATTGGACAGGAGTGTAGGAGCCATTGTTCATGCTTTCAAAATCTCTCTAAGCTCTCTCTCTTCGACCCCCTTCATTTTCTTTTCATCTTTATTCTTCAAGAGATATTTTACAAGTGAAAAGAAACTCGATTTCAACTCTTTTTGAAAAATAGATATGCGTTTATGTTTCTAATTTCAAATTTATTTTCTGTTCTTCCTGTGCTTATAATTGCATTTCTCTCTTTTCATATAAATTGTTGTAATCTGTTATGGATTAGAGAACTTTAAACGAGATATATTTGTGTAATAGCTTAGTTGAGAAGCTATAGTGATTTAGGTTATCAAGCAACTTTCTCCTTGTGTGAGATTCTAATGTCTTGATCTGAATTTCCTGTTCTTTGCAATACAGAAGAGGGTAGAGGTTAGCTAGAGCCTGTGTAATCTAATGTGTTAAGGTTAGATTTAGGTGTTAAATCTATTTTCTTGTAATTTTTGGTTTATCTCTTATTCTTGAAAAAAGATAACATAGTGGAGGATCTCAAGATGCGTCTTAGGGAGTGGATGTAGGCGAGTTAGTGCTGAACCACTATAAATCTCTGTGTCTATCTTCTTTTATTTTCTGAAGTTTTGCTTGATTATATTCTGTTTACACAAATATTAAAATTTTCAGAAATGCAAAGTTGCTTAAGGTTCATTTTCTAAACGTGAATAAACTTTATCTTTGTGGAACATTAGAACTCTGAATTTCTGTATTGTGATCATCTCAAGTTCTAATCTGTCGTTCTATATTCAGTATAGTTGACAATTTGAATTATAATCCATTTTCTAATCTTTCAGAAGCTTTGTGAAGAAGTTCTAAATCCAATAACTATTCTTCACAGAGTCTTTCTAACTTCACTTCATAGAGTTGTTCTAATCTTGTAGAAGACTTGTGAACCAGTTCTAAAATCAATTGTTGTCTTTCACATAGTTGTTCTAATCTTGCAACTGTATTATGAGGAAGTTCTAAACTAAATAACTATCTCTCACAAATACATTCTAATTTAGCTACAACAAAGTTTTGATTTGGTGTTTTTGAAAAGTAAAATTTTTAGAAAATCCAATTCACCCCCCTTCCTTTTGGGTTGAGCCATATATAAACAGGACTCATATATTTCTAAGGAAATGATTGAAGCATTTCTATATACCATAAATTCAAATGAATTGTAGGATGAACTCGCTGAGCGATTCGGTGAGAGTAATGGGCAGATTGTTTATCAAATTCAGTGAAATATTGCCTCAATTTCACAGGCAAACGCTTCAACCTCTGTGTGTTACACGAAATTAAAGAAACTCTAGGACAAGTTGAATAGTATTAATCATATCCGTAGCTATACTTGTGGGACTGCTTCGCACTTTGTTGCTTTAACAAATAGGGACAAGTTGCTGTAATTTTTAATGGGCTTAATGACAGTTATGATCAAGTTCAGACTCAAATCTTGATGATAGATCCTTTACTTGGTGTCAATAAGGCATATTCTATGGTGCTTTGGGTTAAGTAAAAAAGATTAGTTTCTACTATTCTAAATGATTCAGTTGATAATGTTACATTAATTGCTATGGTACCTTCTAGTTATTCCTTTGATAACAGACAATTTAAGAATAATTTTTAGAAAGGGCCAAGGGATTGTGACTATTGTAACAAAGATGGTCATACTATACAAAAATGTTTCGAAATCATTGGTTTTCCTGAGAATTTCAAGAGCTTTAAAGGGTAAATTTGGTTCTTCACATAATTCTAGATTCATTGGTTCTTGTAGAATTGCAACTCAAGTTACTGCTCCTGCTCCAGCTCCAACTCCTTTGGATGCATCTATTCCTGATGATCATTCATATCCAAATTGGAGTAATTCTTTGGCAAATTCCTTAGTTACCTCTCTTCATCAAGAAATGTTGAAATTTATGAAAGGAAAATCTATTTGTTCTAAAGAATGTACTTTCAACTGGAATTGCTACCAATTTTGCTAACAACTATGTTGTTATTGAATCTACTCTCCTTAAATACTATCATTTGTCAACTTTATCTAGCGAGTCTTGGGTTATAGATTTCAGTGCCACTGACCATATGTCCTCTAATTCATCTTTATTTCATTCTTTGACATTTCTTGATTCATCTATTCCCATTTGTTTACAAATGAAACCATTTGTCATATTACTCAAAAAAGTTCTATTTTTATTCAATCTGATTTTGTTTTGCTTAATGTTCTATACATTCTTGAGTTTAAATTCAATCTTTTATCTGTTAGCAAGCTTCTATTTGATAACCATTTCCTTGTAATTTTTTACCCCATATCTTGTCTTTTTTAGGACTTATTGACTGACTCAATTGTAGCAGTGGACAAGTTGGATGGTGGACTCTACAAACTTGATAATACTAGTTTTTTCTTCTTCTTGCATTACTTCTTATCTTACTAAAATCAGTTCCCTTGCCTTTGTAAATACCATGTTCTCTACTTGGAAGTTAAATAAAGAGAACCATTCTGTTTTCAATTTTGTCTCTAAACCTACTTTTTGCATTTGGCATGCTAGATTAGGTCACTCTTCATGTGATAAACTTGAGCATATTGATATTTTGAAATTTGTGGTAGATAAAACTCATGTTTGTCCCATTTTTTCTCTTGCTAAGCAAACTAGATTGACTTTTCCTAAAAGTTTTATACAAACCACTCACTCTTTTGCTTTGATTCATGCTGATATCTAGGGCCCATACTCTGTTACCTCTATTTCTGATGCCAAATATTTATGTAACTTTAATGGATGACTACTTTAGAGCTACTTGGACCTTTACGATACAAACTAAGAGTCAATGTTGTTCTTTAATATCTTATTTTCTCAACCAAGTGGAAACACAGTTTCAGTCTAAAGTTCAATTTTTTATGATAGATAATAGATTTGAATTCTTAAGTACTCAATGTGAATCTCTTTTTCTTTCCAAAGGTATAGTTCATTAAAGGTCTTGTGTTTACACACCTTAACAAAATAGGGTTGTAGAGAGAAAACATAGGTGTATTCTTAGTATAGCTAGAGCTTTATAATTTCAGTCTTCTCTCCCTAAATTTTTTTGGTCTGCATGTATTTTGATCACTACTTATCTCATTAACAAATTACCCATGGTAGTTCTTGGTTGGGTTTCTCCTTAGCATAGGTTACATGGTAAACCACCTCCTTATAATCACTTGAGAGTATTTGGTTGTTTATATTTTATTACCAACACTTCTCTATAAAAAGATATATTGATCCTAGAGCAATCAAATCTTTTTTGCTTAGTTATTCAAATTGTCAAAAGGGTTATAAATTGTACAATCTCAGTGTTAAATAATTTTTTTTTAATAGAGATGTTTATTTTGTTGAAAATCAATTTCCTTTTGAATATGTTAATTCAATCTCGATTCCTAATGTTTCATTACCAAATTTTCCTATTACTTCTTCTCTACCTTTTTCACCTGTTTCTTCTTTACCTTCTTTTCAAAATTTCCCTTGTCCTACCTCTATTCATAGTCATAATTCTGTCAATCATTCTCCAATTGCATTTGCATATGATATTCCATCACTTGCTACATCTCCTATTGCTCCTTCTCCTGTTGTTATTAATAATGCTCCTTTAAGAAGAAGAACTAGAATTACTAATAAACCTTTGTGGCTTCAAGATTTCGTAAGTTATGCTATTTGCACATGCTTTTGCTTCTATTGTTACTTCAGTCTCTATAGGTATTTCTCCTTCTTTTGTTTTTTCTTCCCATCACCTTACTTTTATGTCTAAAATCAAACCTATACTTGAACCAACTACTTACATTCAAGCTTCTAAAGATCCTCTTTCGATACAAGCTATGACAAAGGAAATCAATGCTTTAGAGGTTAATGGCAGATGGCAGTTAACTACCTTACCTAAAGCTAAAAAGGTTATAAGATCTAAATGGGTTTATAAGGTAAAATATAAGCCTAGTGGTGATGTTGATAGGTACAAAGCTAGATTGGTTGCCAAAGGGTATAATCAAATAGAGGGAATTGACTTTAAGGAAAGATTTTCTCCTTTGGCTAAAATTGCCACAGTTAGGATTGTTTTTGTTGTTGCCATAGCTAATAATTGGCCTTTATGTCAATTGGACATTAATAATGTTTTTTTGCATGGTTTTTTTTATGAGGAAGTCTATATGATTCCACTTGCTGGATATTTTAAGGCTTTACCAAATCAGGTTTGCCTACTTAAAAGATCTTTATATGGCCTTAAACAAGCCTCTAGATAATGGAATGTTGAATTTACTACTTTTATTACTATTCAGTTTGGGTTAATTCAATTTGTCCGTGATCATTGATTATTCATTAAGACTATTGATGATACTTTCTTGATTCGCTTGGTTTATGTTGATGATGTTATCATCACTGCTACCAATCTTGATGCTATTTCTATGGTGAAACAAAGCCTTACGTTCTTAATTCACATAAAAGACTTGGGTTGTGCAAAATATTTTCTCATAACAGAAAAAACTAGATCCAGTTTTGGTACTTTACTTAGTCAAAGAAAATTCATTTTGGATCTTGTTAAGGAAGTTGGTCTAAACGATGCAAAGCCTGCTTCTTCTCCTTTGCCTAAGGGCATTAAATTATTTATGGAAGATGGTGATTTTTTGACAGAACCAAATCAGTTCAGGAGACTTATTGGCAAACTTTTATATATTACTTTGACAATGCCTGATATTAGCTTCTCAGTTCAAAATCTTAGTCAGTTCATCGCTGCACCTAGGCAGCTCCATATGCTGGCAGCAATGCAAATTGTTAGATATTTGTGTGGATGTCCTTCTTAAGGCTTATTTTTTCCTACCACTAATGATCTTTAACTTCAAGCCTTTTGTGATGCTGATTAGGCCTCTTATTATTCCATAAGAAGGTCATTAATTCGTTTTTGTGTTTTACTTGGAAGAGCACTAATTTCTTAGAAATCAAAGAAGTAAACAACTAACTCACAGTCTTCTGCGAAGCTGAATATTGAAGCATGGCTTCTACGGTTTGTGAGTTGCTCTGGATCTCTTACATATTGAAGGATCTTCATGTTTCTCTAAATCTTTCCATTCCTTTATACTGTGATAATCAGGTTGCCCTTCATATTGCAGTTAATCCTGTATTCCATGAGCATACTAAGCATCTTGATATAGATTGTCACTTGATCCAAGATCACCTTAAATAGGGTTTATTCATCCACTTTATGTGTCTTCCCATTCTTAATTAGCAGATGTCTTCACAAAGCCTTTCAATTCTACTCTACGTTTTGATCTTCTTTTCAAGTTGGGACTACTTGATCTCAACCCTCCAACTTGAGAGGGGGATGAAAATATATTAGCTGTAATATATTTATTCAATCGATAATAATTCTAGGTCAGCATTGGTGATTGTATAAATTGTAAATATTGAGCCTTATATAATTATAACTCTGATGCAATAATCAACATATCAGCATTATTCAGTTTTACTTTTCTCTTTTATATTGCCTTTACTCTCGTTCTTTTCAAATATATTTAGGTTCGAATATTTTCTCCTCTAATATTAAAAAAAAACATTAACGTGTAAATTGATGTATTTATATATGGTGGCCTAAAATTCATCAATGTTCTATGTTTTATACATTTGTTATGTAGGCAAATATAATATGATTATGATCTAAAAATTTCTGGTGTTGATTTTGAAATCCTCAATTTAATTTAAAATAACAAAAAGTGAAATTAGATAATTTAAAATTGAAATTACATATTTTTTTTATTTTGTTTAGCATAATCTACCAAAAGGTAAGAATTAAAACATAATCTACCATATATATATATAATCTGTCATTTCTCAAACAACCCCAACTCTTGTCCTAAGGGAACAGAAAAATCAAAGTCCTCTTTTCAAACCTCATGAGATGATGAGTAGCAGCAGAGTTCAGTTCCAAACTATGCCAACTCAGAATGAATTTATGGAAGCTATTAGAAGGAACCTACAAAATCTTCCCAACCTTGACACTCCTGTATCTCAAAGAGTAATTCCAGATACTCCTTCTCCCCCAACTTCTCCTTGTCCAATTAAGACCTATCCATCTCAGGAAGCCAGCTTTAGTCAAATGAATATCATCAATGTCCTTGATCAGGTTTCCGATAATGAAGAGAATGCATTCAGAGAAGAACAACCTCCTGAAATCCACAAGCTTCATTCGAATTTTGCAAAAACCACCTCTCTAGATATCAAGTTAGAGCAAAAACCCAATGTCCTTTCTCAGCATCATTATACTACAACATCTGTCTATGAGTGGAACATAGATGGCATGTTTGAGTATAATATCATTAGCACTCTTCAGCAGATGACTATGGCAGCCAATGCTTACAAAACCCAAACCACAGTTTCTGATCAGGCTATAGCGGACCTTCTTATTGCAGGCTTCACAAGTCAATTGAAAGGGTGGTGGGATCATCACCTCACTTCCAAAGAACGTTCTGACATTCTCAATGCTGTCAAAGTTGATGAGGCTAGTCAACTAATTTTAGATGATCGTTGCTAACCAATTCAAAATGTTGTGGCCACCCTCATTTTTTCTATTTCTTTACATTTTGTAGGAGATACTTCACATGTTAAGGACAAA